>VZRZ01004480.1:0-42431 GCA_013398175.1 Climacteris rufus
TGGAAGTTTATATGACAGATTAGTCAAGGCCTATGATGGATTAGCAAAGGCCTTGTGGCAATTTCATGCAGATTATGTTAGCCAGATAAGGCAGTGAAGTGCTAGTAGCTGTAAGGTTTCTGTGTCTGTGTATGTAGTCCATCTTCCTTAGATCTAAGGATGCAAATAGAAATTGCAAATTATGGAATCCTTTTTTGCCAATTATCAACAGAAGCTTAAACAAATCAGTGGCTAATTTCAAAAACAGAAGATGAAGGACGTTTTGTTTTCCCTGGAGTAGTTCTTAAGACCTTAAAATCCTTGGTCCTTAAGGAGATGAAAACTGTCCTTTCATGAAAGTAAAATCTAGAGGGAACCTTTTTCACAGATGTTGTTTCTTTTTCATGCATCCTGATACGTATACAGGCTGTGCAGGAAACAGGATCGCTTGAGCCTTTCTGTGGGCTCTGGGGATTCTGTGGGCCTGTTGATTTTGAACTTGAGTAAGAAATGAGGACTTTTCAGGTCCTTGTTCTAAGTGGTAAATAAACTCTCTAGCCCTTGTTGTTATCCATCTTAATTGTGGGATGCTGTGTTTCTCCTTACTAACATAGAGCAGTGTCTATGCTTCTGTCTTTGCAGGTCATCATATGAAGTAATTCCCTTGTAATCGTGCTCTTGAAACTGCTTATAGCAGTATCCTGAAAAAGTGCCTTCATCAAAATTGGTGAGGCTGTGATGACACTCTTAAATTTGGGATTTAGAAACACGTGTTTTAACTTCTCCTTTTGATTTAAGGATAACTGCTAGCAAAAGCATTAGGATTGTCAAGTAGGTTAGATTGCTGGCTTGCTACAAAAGCTAACACCATTCTGCTTGCTCTATCAGGATTATTAACTAATGTTGACTCTGGTAAACATGTCACCCTGCAAAATCAACCAGCCATTGACTTCTGCTGTCGGCACATGGACATGGTTGTGAAAACTCTGACGGCGTGTGCTGTATGAATCTTCCTGACCACTCTAAATCAGTGTCTGCTAGTATCAAAGAACAAGACCCTGCAGAAGATCATGAATGCTGCATTTCTGGTTAAAAACAAAAAAGAGGGACCTGTGGGAATTGACAGCTAGGTTTGGGCATATTCGGCATGTACCCGTGGGAATCTTAGCATAACAACAGAGCAGGAATCTAAAATAATGGGGCAAAGAATGTCCACCTGCAAGGGGGAGGTTGTTTTCTTCTAAAGTGTGTATCAGTCATGCCTAGCCAATAATGTGTAGTGTAGTAATTTAGAGGCCAATGAGAGAGTAATACAAGTAGCAGTAATGTGTTATAAAAAACGCTGTAATAAATTAATAAATGGCTTTTGGCCTTTGACTTATGAACATGTCATGTTGTCCGTCTTTACCCGCGACACTCTGCCATTGAACATACAAAATCTCTACAACCCTCAATAGTATCTTGATCAATACCTGGTTGTAATTCTTCCATTCATAGCAGTCATACCTAGAAAATGAACAAGTGTATTCATGATGTTCCAATCTTAAAGAAGCATATCTGAAGTGCAGTTTTCAAATGAATATATGATTAAGAAACTCTGTGAAATTATTCTTATAATCTGATTTCTTGCTGTCCAATGATAAATACCCACCTCTGGGAAAATTTCAGAGAGAAGGGCTGTCATGAAATACACTTTAAGAAGGTCTTTTAAGACTGCTCGGGCTTGGTTTGCTGAAAATTCTTGCTTAAATTTCTATCAAGCAAGGAAATAAACTTGGTTTATGTTTTTAGCTTCATGGTGTATCTACTGCATGGGCAACATTTTACCCAGAGCTTACCAAGGTAAAGATTATGTCAGTCCTTCTGATTCCTCATTGATTTTGTTGATAGGTGAAAGGCCTGACTGCATGACAGCTGTGCAATGCAATAGTTTTGGAAGGCAGATGGAAAGTTGTTAGCTTAGCCTCCATATGACTTCTCTGCATATCTTCTGGGCATTTAATAATGCTAATGGATTCTGATTTTACTTCTTAACCTGACGTAGGAGCTCCTTGGGAAAGAAGTGAGGTCAGGATAGTCCTTAGCTACTGAATTGTTCTCTGCAGTGGGTAGCAGCAGGCTATTAGGATGCTTTAATTTTTGTGAGGGTCATGAAAACCAATTGCAGGGCTGCTGAAAGTTTGAAACTGACAAAACCTCATTGCTGAGCATAGCTCAACCAGGAATCAGGAAATCTAGGCTGAAGTTTTATTGGAAACCTGCAGTGCAGAAGCACCTTTGTGCATAGGATTCACATATGAAAAGTTCATGTAAATAATTCACCCACTTAGCCATATCTTTTTTGTACAAGTTAAATTCAAGTATACAAGTATCTCATTAAAGCTCAAAAATAAAGATTGCTCTATAGTTGAGCTGAGTGGTTTGGGATGGGCATAGGATTAGTCTCATTATAATGATCTGACCAATGGGGATTTTTCTACTACCATGAGGAGATACTTCTTTTAGAAATGATGAGTTCTTTTATGATGCCACTAACATGAAAAAATGGTGAAAAAGACCAGAAGCCATTTTCCACACTGCTTTTTGAATGCTTATATAGTCATTAAGTAATACATCCATGAACTGTGCAAGTACAGAAAGAAGAATGAGGACATTTGCCTTGCACACATAGCCTGGAAAGCACTCTGTGAATAATTTATTTTTGTGTCCTGTGTCAGTAACTTGAAGGAAAAGAGTTCAAAATTACCTGGTTGTAAATTTAAAATAGTGGTTATTTGCACCAATTTTTCACTTATCATTTAAACCAACTTCTCTATTGTGTAGAACAACACTTGGGAGAACATCTAGAAAAGAAACATTTTCTTGCTACACCTTTCTTTGTACTGTTGTCTGACAGTTAATTGTAATGTTATGAATAAATTGTGACTTCTTTACTCAAAGAAATGGCTGTACAGTCTTTGTTTAGCTATATTGTTTTTTTCTTCCATATGTGATGCTTTGGATTTGCTGTTATTGACTCTTAAGATGCCTGCTCCACCTAAGAATCCTGATTTACAGTTGTGTATGGTAGATTATGCTTGTAATATTATAATTTCTAATGGACAAATTCTTGTTTTCTTGTTTTCTAAAAATTTAGATATTTTCAGCAGGTTTCTCTCTGCATCCTGAACATTTAAGGAAGACTATGTGTTCTTGATACACAACAAGGTATCTCCTCACATGCTTAAATAATGTTAATGGCATTGATATTACAGTCATTTAAATATTTTCATCAACTCTGATAGGAATTTAAATTTAATATTGACCGTGCATTAGGAATTGAAGGTTCTCTTGGTTGGTTCTCACAGATCTTGTTTATGAACTTCTAATCTCTTCTATGAATTTCTTTGCTTTCTGAAGTTATGCAAATATGCTGCAAATAAAGTAAGAGTTCAGGTTTTGGTATTATTTTTGTTATTTTCTCAAGGAATGCATTAGAGACTCTTCCTCACTTTCCTGTCTCTCTGACCCAAAAATCACATGCATGGAGTGACTTCTAAACGAAAAAAAAAATCACCTTGGAATATACCCTAACATGATCTTTAGATAACTAAAACAGGAAATAGCTGTTCTGGTGTTTAGGGTAAAGGATAAACTAGAAATAAACTCAACCATTGGATTTTGTGTAAATGATACAATCTCTTCTCCCTTCATTTCTGAATTCCAGCTTCTATTCCTCTGGCTTACTTCTCTGAAACAAGTAAGTTGAACCCAGTGGTTTTGGTTTGTTTGTTGTTTTTTTTTTGATAGCTCTAATTTGGCTACTACTGGATTTTTCAGCAAATACTTTTTAAAAATTTGTTAATCCCTGCAGCATATAATTTAGACCCTTTGTGACTAAACCTCTTTCATTGTTATGCTTGTCAGTTCAATAATGAGAAGTATTATGTACATTTTGAACTTATTCAGTGAACTGAGGTATGACTGTACTGGCAGAAGAAGTCAGTACTTCTCCTGATAGTCTGAAAGATGAAAAAATGCACAAATCTTGGAGAACTTTAGTTTATCTGGCTTGCAGAAGGCCTACTTGCAATTTAGGATAATGCGTGTAAGTGAGGAAATCTTACAGTTGGTTGTTGGTTGTTATAACTAGGAGCTCCAAAACCCAGTAACATTCTTGTACATGGATGTTCAGATGCATTTTTTAGCATATTTTTAGGAATATGTTAGTCAAATGGATTTTCAGTCTGCTTAGGTCAGCAGAGAGAAAATAATTTATAGACATTTTAATGTAATATTGACCAGATTTTATTCATTTTATAAATACAAGTCCATGCATGTGCTTGTTAAAATATGATGACCAGATTTCAAGACATGTGTCTGATGTGTGTAATTCCACATGATAGGAGTAGTAGCCTGTGAAAATAGTTAGCCACATAAAACATGCAGTGGGATGCACCACATGTATTGGAATAGGAGGTGTTTTCTTTCTATAAGAGCAAAAATGTAAAGCTCATATTTGTAACTTACGTCATGCAAATACTAATTAAGTTGGATAAGGGAGAAATTCAGTTTCTAATATCACTAAGCAATGCCTTCAGACATCACTCAACAGTCAGATCTAATAACGTAATTTCAGCTATTTTTACGAATTTTGCTCACTGATAAATAAACAGACTGTCTTCTACCATCAAAACCTGGAAGCACTTTTGGGAAGAAATTTTCATTGATTGAAGGAAACTTTCAGGTGTTTATATGCATATGTCCTATCTTTTGTTCTATTGATACTGGAAGTCTTTTATTTATAAGAAAGAAAAGTAAGACTACTGCTAGAGTTGTTAAAGGACTTTTCACTGCTAAAAGAGACAGCTTTCTCAAAGTTCACACTATTTTTTCTGACATTTCACACTGTCTAAGGGATTTTTTTTTCAATATTCAAGGGAAATCTTGAAGAAGGGGCAAGATACAGAGATGTTAATGTTGTGAGAGGGACCTTTTTCATGATTAGAAAACTCTTAGCACTTTTGTATCATTAGCTGATTTTACTGCCCTGGAGTTTTTCTTCTTAACTCTGTTTAATACCTGAGACCCAGAAAATATATGAGTAAGTTAAAAATCTATGAATAATTTTTGAAAGTTAAATTGAATCACAAGTTTCTTGATTTTACTGGAACTTATGAGAAACTGGCCAGGATATTTTACTTTGTTTGGAAGGAAATAGTCTCTAGTATTACAAGTTTAGCATCTCTGAAACTTTAGATTCTGGTTTATGTAGAATATATATTATTTACATATTATATACATATCTAATAGCATAGATATAAAATGCATACCTGCTTATAATGTAATACTGAGATATGATCTTGACTTTAAGTATATATTTCAAAGTTTTTATTAACTTAGTCATAAAACTTTTTATGAACTTAGTTGTAAAACTGCTCTCTTACGTGAACACCTTGGAGCTTTGTATGTTGGTAGAAATCAGTTTTGTACATGTATCTTTAAATAATGTGCTTTCATTGAAATATAAAACTTTTATTTAAGGAGTGCACCAAGGTTTGTGTAAAGGTTACTTTATTACTCACCTTCTTATAAGTAAAAATAAACTGCAGTTAGAATATAATCGTTTTCTGAAATATGTGAAGTCAGTCCTTCTATTTACAGCCTCTGTTATTCAGATTTAGATGTGAAGATCATGCAAACTACAGTTCATGTCTGTAATCTCTAGTTTTCAACAGAACAGGAAATATGTGGAACAGAATTGTACTAACTATGACTGTTGATTCATTCCAAATTACTTGATAACAGGGTCATTATTGCAGGAGCTCTCTGTGGGAGAGCTGTCATTACTAAGGCTATTGTCAGTAGGGTTTGTGGCAGTATCTGAAAGCAAAATTGCAGCTTCAAGTTTCAGCAGCTGAAGCTAGAGGGTAGTGTTTAAGAGTTGCTCAAAGACTTCCTCATTACTACATGAAGGGTGGCAAAACTCCAGATAACAATATTTGAAGTGGTGAGATGAAACTTTTGATACAGCTCAGCCACTATAAGAAAAATGTTTCTTCAGTTGTTCCTTTCCACTTCTTTACAAGGAATGTTACCAAGCAGTAATGAGACTTAGGTAGCAATCTCATCAGGAAAATATAACTGGGCAAAATGTACTTGGAAACACATTAGATAGCATAAAAACCACCCAGTGCCTTTATGGGTGCAACATGCTATGATATAAACCTCTTGCAAAGGAAGAAGAGGAGAGAGCGAGGATTCTATAAGGACGTTATCTTCTCAAACTCATATATCATACAGAGCAGGAAGTATATGTAATGGTGGAATAGAAAAGCTGTCCTTCCATACGTTCTCTGAGATCCTCACTGGAGACATTTCTGTGTACAATAGACCAAAAAGGACAGATAGCTTGCCTGTAGAGATAGAACTGGTATATGAATATCCTTTTTTATGTCCATCTACATTTGGACTTCTGAAACAAAATAGGACTTTCCGTTCAGAATGGTCATGGTCATAAAGTATTTGAATTATGGCATTTCACTTCCTCTACTGCGACTAACCCCATGACACTCACAAAAGCTCTTCCTGGAGCTGCTGGAAAGTTAGCATTTCATTGCTAACTATCATTTCAGTAACGTTTTTGCCTATGAATACAATTTCAGGGTAACTTATTGTCTAATCACTTAGAAGAACGTTACCAAGCTCTGTATTGTTAGGTTAGAATTTGGTTATTTAAATCATAAATTACTTAGTTAATAAACAAGTTTTTAACATGGAATATTGTTTTCAGATACTTTTTACTTAATAGGGTTACTTTTAAAAGCTGATGTGTTATTAGATTCCATCGCTACACTGCTATATGCTTTGTTATAATATATTCTTATTATATTCTTGGGGTATTCAGAGTATTGAACCAAATGGCTGTTGGAACATTGAGTATTGTTTCAACACTTGTTCCCAACATCTGTTTCTGATTTGGACTTCCTGTGCTCCTCTATTTTCCTGCTCTGCTTGGGCCTCACTGTGAAACAGAGCTGCCAAAAGGGAAAAGGAAAAAAGAGACGTTTCTGGTCTCTTGAGACCCTGGTCAGGCAGCAAGGTTCTGCAATATTTTCTTTTTATGCCAGCAGATGTGAACATGTGCTCACACTTATTCTACATTTTTTCTCTCAGGAAAAACTAGCTAAATTTATGACAGAAGAAAAGAAGAAAGAAAGGCTTATAGACGATTCTCAGGTTCCAAAAGATGTTTTAGACATTATGGTCTGCAAATAGATCTACCAGTCTATTGATCTGGACTAAGTTGTCAGTCACAGGAAAGTCATTTACCAGGATTTACCAGTCATTTACCAGGGCAGCAGTCCTTCTTTTGAGAACACTTGCCTCAGAAGAGCCAAGATGCTCCAAAGAGTTGTGTCACGAATATGTTTTATGTTCACTTAAAGTATGTTCATTGGCAAAGGTATCGGCAAAAGCAGGTTTAGTGAAAAAACAAAAGCACAAAAAAGTTCATTGGTAAGGTTCACTCTACTACTTACTAGATGGCTAAAACACACAGAGAAAAAGCTAACAAAATTTAAAATCATTCAATCTACAATCAAAATCAACCCCAAAATTGCCTATGTGGAGGCTCGGGGTCTGAGGGAGAGGAAGGGAGAAAAAAAAAGAAAAGGTAGGAAAGGATAAGGATCAAAAGGATAAATACCAAAGGCCCTTCTGTTGAGTCACGAGGTTCAGAGTAGACTCCCTTGCTAAACGGAGTCCAGGATATTTTTGTCCTAAAAGTTTAACAGCACTTAACAGCACTTATTCTATAGCTAAAGTTAAACAATTTAACAAAGGATTCAGACAGAATTTACTGTAGAACACCAATAACTCACAGGCCTAATTTACAAATCTAAAGCATTTAAGAATTCAGGAGAGCTACATTCACAGTGTATTTGCTATAGCATATTCACACTTGTGTGCATGCAGACCTAAGGTTTGTGTAAGATACATACCTCTGAAAAAATTTCCCTGAAGTTCAGTGAAGTACTTGTGTCAGCAGGTGAAGGGTTGAGTTTGCAGGAGTGGGCATATCACCATCATTATTCAGTGATCCTCTGAGTACAGTGAACTTGAGAGTTTCCTGGCTTTGAGAGGCCCCACTCAGAGGGAGATGTTGGTTGCATCTTCTGAGGTACAGGAGAGTTCCAAGGGTCTCATTCTGGACTGCTGTTTATAGGGTTAAAAGAGAGCGAGCTTTAGTCATAATAATTTTTCATCCTGGCTGCAATTCAGGTCGGTAACTTTCTCCAGAAAGTATTATTCCATTTGGGTTGTTTTTCAGGCATCAAAAATAAATTTCCAATGTTGTTTGTTAAAAAACAGAGCTCATTAGACAGCACTAGTTCCTGGGAACAGTGTTTCTGATAAGCTCAGGAAAAGCTCAGCCTGGGTGCTCTTCATCAAGGCCAAGGCCTAATGAGCATTTCTCAGATCATATTTTGGCCCAAGCGGGGCAGGGAATGCACCACCACAGGTTGTCAGGACATGGCAGTCTGCTTGAACTGGTCCAGGTTTCACTGGAGAAGAACTAGCAGTACTACCCAAATCCCACTTCAACAAGTGCCCAGTGGAAACATTTAAAGCACATGGTAAGGAGGCCTAGTGAAACTGACATGTCTCTGGATTTTTCTATTTGAAAAAAAAAATAGACAAGTATTTTTAAAAAATTCATTTACATATGAATGGGTTACAAGAATAAAATTGTATAGGATATTTTTCTAAAAGATGGAAATTTTTTCTCAGAATTCCAAGAAACTGAAATTTGTGTAGAGCACATTGGCAATGACTAATGGGATGCAGCAAAAAGGGGCTCTGACACAGGCAATTTGACACAAACTTCTCTGCCGCTAAGAATGCACTTAGGTGATACCAAAGTTGGTGCATTTGTAGCATCACGCAACATTGAAAGTGAAATCTGCTAGGAGTTAGAAAAGAATGGTATGCACACAGTGTGGTAAAGGGTGATTGGCAAAGGCTAAAATCTGTTTTGTGTCCACAGAGGTTTAGCTAGACACTGTTCTGAAAGTCAGCTCTCAGCTTTTTTTTTTTTTTTGGTTTAGTGTTCCAGTAGTTGACAGGGGAAGAAAAGACTGTGTTGAACACATTATACAATGCCTTTTTTATGCATGGTTTTTCTGCTTTTCAGTTCCTTCTCTGATGAATTCAAATTTTTCAATAATGTAGCACCAGCCAGCTCGAAGAGAGAAAAGTTTGTATTGTGTTGTGGGAAATGGTATTTGGAGAGCCTTGGCCGAAATGGGTTCTTGACATACAATTTCCGTAATGCAATATAGTGCCTGGGAAATGCTAGTTAATTTTTCTTTTAGGTCAAAAGTAAGAATATCCTTTTTGGTGCATTATAAGATATATGAATCAGAGAGACCCACAATGAAATATTTGATTTTGACATTACATTAGAAAAACAGTTTTCCTGTGAAAATTCACAATGAGGTTTACTATTAGTATTAAACAACTGTGTATTCACTAACCATGTGGAACTCTGCTAACTCTAGTAATTTTTTTATCTGAATCCAACAGCCTTCCAACAGGAAGACAAACATTTCAGTAGAAACTGGTGATCTAGCATCAGTCATGTTCTTTCTAGTTAAAATTAATAAGGAGCTTATTTGTAAAGACTAAATAAAATTTCTATCATAGACATGTTTATACTATGAGCATTGTGAGGAGTTGCACTTAGTGGAAAAGAGTTTCTCTTGTCAAATATAAACATGCAAAAAAACAATGAATCGCAGACTTTCCTTTCCCCCCCGCTCTCAGTCCCTACGTACAGGTTCCCATTGTTCCAAATTTTGATCTTGAAGCATTTGTAGACATGATTTCCTCCATAATTACTTAGTCTGAAAATGTCTTTATCCAGAAACTTATGTGTTCAGGTAATAATCCAATTCTGAGAGCTGTTGTTCAGTCAGTTCCACAGATGACACCTCCCTAGGTTCATTCTCAAAGTGAATCAATTTATACACTTCACACTTTGCAACTTTGTTGTCTTGCAAGCAAGACAATACTGCCTTGTATAGAGGCATGACAGTTGTATGTTAAAAGTCATCTGCATAGTTTGAAAACAATAGCAGACAAGTATAAAGGATTTTAGAAGCAATCAATAACCCTACATTACTTCTATAAAATAGAGAAAATATCATGGATAACAGGTAGGGCCTTCTCAATTTCTGCTCAGAGAAGTGGAGAACTGAAGTGATATGTCAAACAAATGTTAAAAATGGGAGAGGCCCAAATATCAGACTTGAATGCTTGTAGACATGAACTGAGAAGAAAAAGTGTCATAGTTCTTACAGTCTGTTCCATGTGAACAAATAATATTGTGTATTTCATTGTCTTACAAGAAACACTTCATTGCTGTTAATAGTACTGAAGAATAAAGCATCACAAATACTTTTTGTGGCTGCTGGACAGTTATCATCACCATTGTTTCCAGATGCGAAAAAAATCTCAGGGTTATTAAGGGTCTGAGACAGAGCTAGGGAAAGGATTAAAAATTCTTGAATTCCAGTCCTTTGTCTTAACTAGATGACCTTCTCAAGACCATATATCCTGTTTCTGGGTGTTTCCTTATTACACATCTGAAGAAAGAAAAGTTAGTTTGCTGTAGTTCATGACTTCAAACTTTTCTGGTTAAGTCTGAATCTCCTGAAGGGAATGTGTGGGCTGATGTGCTTATCCTGTGCTACTGGATGAACATCAGAAAAAAAAACAGTGGTGAAAAAGTGGTAAAAATTAAAAAAAAAAAATAGCTTCAAAAGTTCAGGTTTCAGTAGCTCTTCTGAATCAAAGTAGGTATGTGATCAAAGTCTGTGAGTTGCCACACCACAGATACTGAACAAGTGACGTGCAATTGAGCCTCCTGTTACATGTGCAGGAAGTTCCTTGCTCAATGCTGTAAGTGTAATATTGTAAATATTGTAAAGACTTAGCAACTGGACCATCTGAATTTTTTTACTGTGTAGTAGAGACTAGCAGTGTTTTCACAGACCCCATGAGCAGTTCTGCTCAAGCCCTTTTATGACAACTTTCCACATAAAATTGTAAAATAGCTTGGGTTGGAAGAGACCATAAGGACCATCTAGTTCCAACCCCCCTGCCATGGACAGGAACACCTTCAACTAGATCAGGTTGCTCAAACTCCCATCCAGCCTGGCCTTGAATGCCCTCAGGGATGTGGCATCAACAGCTTCTCTGGACAACCTGTTCCAGTGCCTCACCACCCTCACAGTAAAGAATTTCTTCCCAAGGTCTAGTTTAAACCTAGAGTCTCATTTTAAAGCCATTTCCCCTTGTCCTGTTGGTGCTTGCCCTTGCCAAAAGTCCCTTTCTGTTTATCTTGTAGGCTCCCTTCAGGTACTGGAAGGCCTCAACTAGGTCACCCCGAAACCTTCTCTTCACCAAACCCATAAAGTTCTCACAGAGGATCTGAAACACAAAAGAAGACTTTTCCTACTTAAGCATTTTCTATGATATGGCAAATACTGTGATTTTAAAACAAGGTCTGTGTTTCAAGCCCTACTTTTGTGAGGCAGAGCTGTGGAAATATGTTTAGCAGTATTACCTTGAATTTCTGCTAGACTGACTCCTGGTGAAGAGCTACTTTACTAGCTCTTGGAAGGAAATGAAATGGCAGCCCTGTAGAGTCTACTGATGCTTGCCAAATGCAGTCTTTTTATTCAGAGAACTTAGAGTTTGTGATTTATTATTTAGAAAAATGAGTGTCAGAAGGACATTGCCCCCCATTCATTTAATGAAAACTGAAAGTGCCACTGTAGCAATTATTTTTTAATTGGGATAGATTATTGCATATACCCAAAATGAACTCTTACATGTTACATACTGTAACAGCTTTCTAATTACACATCTTTCGTATGTATCAAGGTTTTTAAGTAGCAATTTTCATAAAAACTGTTGAATTATGAAAAATCTGACACAGAACAAAGATGTATCCATGCTCCCCAGGTTCTAATTTTTAAAAGCAGATTTTTTTTTGTCTCATTAGTTTACTTACATACTTGATTGTACATAGCCTGTGTTGGAGAGCTTCAAAATCAGCTGAAGACACTGAGGTGTTTCTTGAACAACAACAGCTTATAGTATCTGTTTTTGAAGACTTCCACAGTGTTTGCATTAGTAAGGATTGTGACTACTGGTGAAGAAAAAAGCACTTTTCACTTCCCCCTTCACTACTGCATAACCATCTGCTAGGGTTGGGTTACTAAGGTTATTTAGACATTTTTCTGCCTGAATTAAGGTGCAAATGAGACCACATGTGAGTATCAATACTATGGATTTTATTTCTAGTAAAGATGGGAAATAAAGTAAGAGAAATAAATAGAAAAAGAGGTGGGGGGACAGAAAGAGAGCAACAGAGAAAGAAAATATCACCACTCCGTGGATCCCAATGATGTTGCATTGATCCTCTCAAGCTGGTCTTCTTGGTGGTGGGGGTCCCCCAAGAAGCATAGAATTCCACAGATTAATATACACTCAGGCTAGGTAGGAAAATCCAGTCATCTTTTCCAGTGGGGGAGCAGGTTTGCCATTGTCTCTTGCAGCAGCCCCTGGATCTGTTGCATCATTCTACATCATGTGCAGTCCTGTGGTGCCAGGCCTCAGGAATGAGCCTGGGGGGCACTTCAGGGGGTCTTTGATGGATTATGACACCCCCTCACCTGACCCTCATGTGAATGTCCCATGGATGTGGCCTTTCCAGGGTTGGGGGTTCCACAGCTGAGTCAGCTTTTGTAAGGGAGGTTGGGTGTTCATTGCCTCTGATCAGAGGTTACACCACACACCCGAAACTTCCTTCCCCCACCTCAGCTGGGGGAAATCTGTGCAAACCTGCTCCCAGCAAATGGGTCTGTGGGCTGTGGCCTCCTCCGCCCCAAAGCTAGCCAGGGATGATCAGCACAGCTGCTGGGTTTGGCTTTCTTGTGGACACACAGTCCTGTGTACTTCACCTCAGACCCGAGATGATTGAACAATAGTGTTCCCTTTATCTAATCTCAGCAGTTTGACTTACAGTCCAAAGTTTCAGTCGGGCATCTCCAGAGAGGGGTTGTGGTCATGGCTTCTTTATACAGTTTTGCTATAGCAATATTTAAGGCATGAATTATTTTAGTCTTTGACACCATCAAAATCAGAAAACCACATTTTTCTTTAGAAACCAGTAAAAAAACAATGATCTTACTCTTAGGCAATATGATCTTACTCTTAGGCTGTCTGGCTGTATTGTTTTGCGTGCCAAAAAATCCTTTCATCTAAGAGGCATTAGTGTAAAATTTAGGCAGACATCTAGTGTTTGTGATGATATGTCGTTAATAGCTTCAAGCAAACACAGATAATGAAATACTGGGTCAGATTTAAAGCTAAGCTCTTTTGCTCTCTCTTTCTTAGAGGTGTATCAAAATGCAGAAATAATAAAAGGTAAAAAGATTGACACTTCATAAATTACCAAACAAATAATAAATCAAAAGTCATGGATTTGGAAAGAATACTTCTGAAGTGTCAAAGATTTCTTGTATTTCAACATAACCAGGAAATTGTGTTGCAACACTTTTGTGTTTTATCAAGAACTCCTCTATGTGGCTGTGCATTGAGATAAAAGTCATGAAGTCAGTTGTTAGCAGATGTAAACTCTATTTTATGTGAGTTTCCTGTAATGGTACAGATGGTATAGAAAGTTTCATAATCATACATTAGAAAAGATAATAGAGTTACAAAGCATTAAGAGCGAGGAATACCCTTGAATATCCTTTTAAGACCATGAGGATAATTTATTCTAATATCTGAAGTGCTAAAGTAGAGCTGTGATACAAATTCTTCCCTGTCATAATATGTCACAATGAGTGCCTTGTCAAGTTTAGCTAATTACCACTGCCAGTAATCCCAGTAAGACATTACCTTAAAAATAGCTTATGATCTCATGGGTACTGGAAATATAAACTCCCCTGCTGCTTTATATATATTTTTTTCATCTCTCTACATATAATTTATAAGAAAAGTTTTAATTCCTGTAATTTCCTTAAAAATAAGTGTAGTATTTTAGTAATTTCGTATTTAATTTCTGGCTGGTGAATTTGAATGTAAATTAATTCAGTCTTCACTGAGTTAGTAGACTGAACGTGCTGCATAGCAAATAAACACAAGCAGGGAATGAGCTATTGGCTTTTGCTTCTTATTTCAAACTCCTCAATTCTGAATAACCTAAGAGATTTATTGCCACTTGTTTCTGAGGGATGGCTTCTTCCTTTGCTTTACTTTTCTTTTTGTGTGGAGGAGCTAATGAGTATATCACTACTTTCAAAGAACATCTCTCTACAGAAGGTTAATCCACTACAAGCTGTTCTGTGAACACTTAAATTAATTTTAATTCTCTATTTTTAATTATTTTTAACTAAGAAAACTACTGCAAAAAACAAACCTACTAAACAAATCACCATCAAACATAATTTTGCATTAAACTGAAGCTTTCTTGCTGTGATTGGAAATAATGAAAGGAAAGACTGTTGATTAGAGTAGATTCTTTGGTAGCTAATGAGAAAATAGACTCTGGTACATCATCTATCTGTGTTTATGTTGAAACTGAGTCACAGAAATAATTGCTAGATAAAGATATCCTTGAAAAATATCAAACAGTTTTAAAACAAAATAAGTGGAATAGATTAAA
The DNA here is from genome assembly GCA_013398175.1 of Climacteris rufus. Classification (NCBI taxonomy): domain Eukaryota; kingdom Metazoa; phylum Chordata; class Aves; order Passeriformes; family Climacteridae; genus Climacteris; species Climacteris rufus. Next base: position 14,702 of record VZRZ01004480.1, read on the forward strand.
ATGAATGAACAAAGATAGAAGTCAAGAAATGACACTGCATTGCCAATTTACCTTTATTTAAGTGAAAGTGAGTAAAGGGAAGAAGATATTAACAATTCAAGGTGAAATCTAAATTAAAATGAAAGTGATAGTAAAAAATTAAATGGTGGCAGTATTAAATCTAATTTTCCCAAGAGGGGAGCCATGAGTAAGACATTCTAGTTTTGTGGGTAATAAAGCATAGGTGACAAAGGATCTAAAGTGAAACATAATAACATAGTTGTCACTAAATGCATATTTTTTTTTAATTGGTAGGGGTTTTAAAAAAAGTATATATGCACTTTTGGAATCAAAGATTAATATTTTAGGCTTGCTTACTGTGATTCAATAATGGACAATGGTTTTAAACTGAAAAAGAGTAGATTTAGAATTGGATGTTGGGAGAAGTTCTTTATTATGAGGATGGTGAGACACTGGCACAGATTGCCCAGAGAAGCTGTGACTGCCCAGGAAGTGTTTAAGGCCAGGCTGGATGGGGCACTAAGCAATATGGTCTAGTTGGAGGTGTCCCTGTCTGTGGTGGCAAGGCTGGAACTAGACAATCTCTCAGATCCCTTCTAACCCAAACCATTCTATGGTCCTAGGATTATGTGATTTAATTTTAGATGGTAAGGAAAAACAAATCATAGCAAGAATATCAAATAGGAAAGCATAAGACTGAATAATTTTTCCACTTACCTAAAGTTCATCCTGTATAAAAGTCCGTGCAAAACATTAGGGGCCAAATTCACTTTTTCTGAACATTTACTGATTTATGTATAGTTGGTTTTTAGCAGTAGTTAAAGAGGTTCAGATAGAAAAGGTGGGTTAGAAAAACAGCTTAATCTTTGGATATCTATAGCCAAGTCCAGAAAAAAATGCTGGCTAAAGCAAGCAGTGTTAAATTTTGCATTACATCTCACTGCAAATGAAATAAGCCTAAAACCTTAGTAAAATAATCACAGCTAGCACATCTCTATAGGGTCACATAAATAATAGTTTTCTCAACATGAGTTAAATGTATGTTTCTTGTTCCAAAGGTTTTGTGGTGTCTACAAGATATGAGAAACACTACATAACTCAGAACAACAGTGAAGAAAATTAGTGTATGCAGTCAATTTCTAAGGAACGGAAGAACAGGCTTACTGTTCTAGGTGTTTGAAGCACAGATTTCTTGTCTGGAATGCTTCTGACATGCAGAATAATGGCCTGTTATCATTCACTGAAAATGATAGATCTTGTATGTGCTAGTGCACCCGTTTGTCTGAGGTAACATTTTTCAGTAGATTGGGGCTTGTGTTGGAGCATGAAGTTGGAAAGCATGAAGTCATAATCAGGCAAAGGTATAGCACTGAAGAATTGGTAAGATGTTGCTGGGGAAAAACAAACAGTAAAAGAAGTTAAGGAGGATGACAAATTTACAAGAAGTTAGAAATTGTATCACAAGAATCAGAAGCCAATAAACAGATGAAAAAGGGAGATGTTCTTTGATTTGTAAGTGTGCAAGATGATTCTGACAGTGACTTTCTACACTGTAAAGGAACAAAAGAAAAGTAATAATAACCTAGACAACTGGCAGTAAAATTGCTATAGGAGAAGACCAAGGAGAATTTCAATCACAGGGATTGCAAAACCCCTGAATTTTGAGGAAGTTAAAGCAAACAACAGCAAACTGGGTATGGTAGATGAGAGAACAAAAATATTGTTAAAGGTATATCTACAGAACAGCTTTATTAGCTATTTGAACAATTTGAGTTAATTAAGATAAAAAAAATTACAAACAACAAAATAACGAGAACATTCAGTGATTGTGAAAGCAAATGTTTCCTGGGGTTAGCTGTCAAAATTGATAAAGTTGAACGTCTCTTTGTTACTTACACAACTTCTTCTAATGCTTTAATAGTTCATGACAGGAGATTAAAATTAGCTTCTTTTCCTATCAGTCACAGGATTTTTGTTGGGTGATAGTGTAGTAACATTTTTTGCTGCAATGGTCAGTTAAATCTTTATGACATTAAGATTGATATTCATCTCGTTTGCATTATTTGACCTTTATTACATTTATGGAGTCTTTTTGCTAAAAAGCTATTGCACTTGATTTCTTCATCCAAGATCCTAGCACCTGACCTGATTGTGACACCTTGCTTCTGAAAATAGTTACTTAACCACTTTGGGCAGCCATGGTCCACAAGTGAAAATCTGAACAGCCTGAGAGAACATGAACGACATGCATTAACTCTGCCTCATTATCATCTAGAAGTTTGGAAAATTTTGAGCTCTAGAATAGTCTAGATGAACAAAACCATTTCTTGAATTAAAAGTTTATTTGAGTTTGACATAGAAGAGGCCCGTGGTTTGCTTAAGAAAGTCCTGAACGTGTTTCAGGGTTTGAGTTTTCACTCAGTTCATCATAATGGCATTATAGTGGAAGCAAAACAACAGTTAAGCAAACATGCTGACCTTCTGTGAGCCTTGAGGGTCTCTTTGATTCTTACAGAGTGATATACTGGGGGTGTGAAATTGTACACAACTTTTTCGGTTGACGACAGTCCTGTACTTAATATTGACTTATAGAGATCAATTGAACTGCATGTACTTTCAGCGTGAGATTTTGGATTTTATCCTAATCTCTAAGTCACACATACTAACTTGAAGTGTGACTTTTGATACATTGTTGTGGTGGCCCAGCCCACCTTGGGGCTGAGTGCCATACAGTGGGTGGAATTCCCCACCCAGGACTCTGACCTGGAGGGCGGATCCGAGGGTGAGGCCCAAGTCCAGGGCTGACACCCACTGTGTGTCACTCCCGCAGCATCTCCTCCCTCCCGTCCAGAAGCTTCACTGTTCCTTTCTCTTCGTTGGTTCAAACCCCTCATGTTTAATAATGCAGCCTATTCTTTATGTATGAAGCTCTGGAAGCTTCTGTTTAGTTCGGTTCTCTATTGGTTGGTTTGTATCTGTTCCTCCCCTGATATGTTATGATTTGTTCCCTGTTACCTCATGTCTTTCCCTTGTTGGCTTGCTCCCTTGCTCTCCTCGCTCTCAAGCTCCCTTTAAAAAGTGCTGTCACCCCCCTCACGGGGCCTTTGACTGACCGTCTCCCTTCCGATCATACCCCCTGCCCTTTGAGGTGGAAATAAAGTCGGAATTAAAGACGCAGTGTTGGCCTCTCTCGTCTTTTACCCTCGCCGAGTTGCTAGGCAACAGCGCTGCTGCAGCCTGCCCTGCCTGCTTTCTCAGGCAGCACAGAACCGCCGACGGGGCGTTGGTAGCCACGCCACTGGGGCACTGGACCTTGTTGCTGCCTCGACCACCGGGCGGTCAGCGGCCAGAGCGACAATGCATGTCTCAAGTAGGGGTACAAGTTGTTTCAACTGAAATATGGATTGGTAAATTTCTGTTTGTGATTCTCACATGTACACACGTTCCATGCTCAACAGGGATGAGAGCTGGTGGAGTGGTCTGAGGTCTTTTGTACCTTCAGCAGTCATAATTGCCATTGGGCATTATACAGAACCCTCCTTGAATAAACCTGACTGAAATAACAAGTTGCAACTTAAATCAGTTGTAACTGATTTAATGAAACTGCACACACAGGAACAAATCACCATTAGCTACATTTTGGGTAGACTTAAATATGCTTTTATAAAGTAAGTGGAATCTTGGTAAAGCAATAGGGTTTTTTTTTTTTATTATCTGTATTTGGTCCAAGCTTTGTCTCTTTATTTACAGAAATAAGGAAGGAAGTAGTGTTAATGTTTAATAAAAATGCATAGAGAAAAATTACAGGGAAGTTGTCTGGAGCAATGTGTATCTGCAAATCAATTTGTATTTCATCCTAGGTGTTGATTAACTTTCAGCTGCAAAATGCTAACTTTGCAGCAAACCTCTTTTGCCTTTAAATGCATCTCAGATAAGTTGTCTTACTGCCATTGATGAGAAAGAATAAAATGGTAGTTTGCAGTTGGAGAAACAAAATAAAACAATATTTACATCTTTCCTTTTCAGAACAGAACTGCATTTTAACCTTAGCTTTAAAATAGTACCATTACTTTAGAATAAGAAAGCAATAAAATAACTGAGACCAAATTTTCTTATGTCTTGTAAGTAGCTGGTGGAACTAGTGCATTCAGTTCAAATTTCTGTAGAAATGAAACCAACCTGTCTTCTCTCATTTTGCTGAACTGTAAAGTTTGTCCCCAAATTTAACTACATATGAAGATAATGGAAAAGCTTTTAGTCCTTGAGATAATGTAAACATTTTAGACTGGTGTAATTATCAGTCGTGGATGTGCTATTTTACTCAAATAATTGCAACTATGCTCCCTAGTATAAGTGCAGTGTCTTATCCCTGTGTTTTCTGAGGACATACATTCCTTCAAAAAGTGTTTATATTTTGGCATTTTTCTCTTTTCTAGCTATGATGGCACTGCTACATCAGTGCAACTTGGATGTTGTACAAGTGGTGTTTCATGGTGACTGCTTTATGCAAACACTGAAAGTATGAGCAATAGATGGACACTGCCTATTAGTTTGTTTGGTGGCAAGGAACATGCCAAAGCAGTTCTTCTGAAAGACAGTATCAGTTCTTAAACTACATGTTTCTATTTATTTATCTATCCAATGTTTATGTTTATAAATATTTTTGTTGTATTGGACTCTAATTAGAGCCTGTATGTGTGCAAGTCTGACAAAATCATTAGTTCTACATGAAGACTGTGGCTTCAAGCATAATCATATCTCTAGAGGGCAGCTGTTAAGAAACAAGTATCTAAAATCAAGACATAATTTTGTGCAGCCTGAATAGAGAAACTTTTCTGTATTTTGTTCAAATATTTTGTTTCTCATCAATTGGCATACCAAAACCCTTCACAAAACAAGCATCTTTCATTGAGGATTTGATTGTCCCAATTATCTGCTAAAGCTGATTAATACGCTCTAGTAGTCTCTAGTGCTCTTTAATTATGTATTTACTCTAAGAGTGTCTTGTCAAACCACCTTAATCTAGTGTTTCAGACACCTGTCAAAGAGCATTAACAGAAAATTCTCATCATAAGCCACCATGACTGAAAATTGGCTTATTCATGAATGCTGTGTACAAATTTGTCAAGAACATTTTTTAAAGCAGGAATTTCACTACTTAAATAAATCTCTATCAAAATTAGAACAAAGTAAATTCCAATGTAATTTCTTTTCATGTATCCGAAACAAGGAAGTATGAATAACCTCTTAAAGAAGAATGCCCTAGGATACATGTTCCAAAATATGAGGGCATTCCACATTCATTGTAAAGAATTGCCAGTTTTTTTCCACATGGAACATATAAATTTGTCTATAAATTTGTCATGGTTTGAGTCTGGTCAAATGCCAGGCCCACACAAACAGCCACTCACCCTCCCCTGCAAGCTGAACAGAGAGAGAAAATTTTAATGAAGTATTCATCGAGTTTGAAATAAGGATCGAGAGAAAGATTCGAATTATCTGCCATCCCAGGCAAACCAGGCTCAACTTTAAAGAGATGAAGTGAATTTATTGCTTACAAAATGAGAGGAGTATACTGAGAAACAAAATAAGCCCTTAAAACACCTTATTTTTCCCCAGTCCCTCCTTCCTTCCCACCAACGGCTCAGGGAGACAGGGGTGGGGATTTCTTCTGGTCAGTTCATTACTTGAGACTTACTTTTGCTACTTAGGGAGGAGGCACACATTTTTTTCTTCCTGCAAGCACCGTGGCATCAAATACCCTGTCAAAAACTGTTGTGACATGATGAGAGTTTTCTCCCACCACAAAGCAGTTCTGCCCAACATTGCTGCTGCTGTAGTTTCTCCACCAACAAAGTGCAATCCTTCCAAGGCCAGGCTGGTCCCACTCAGGGTGAGGGGAAACAAGGCCTTTTAATCAAAGATGACTCCCTCAGGTCCTGGGAGCAAAGCATCATTATCCATTGTCAACCCCACCAGACCACAGTCCCTCCTTTAGGCATCCACCCCTCCTGCTTCAGCGTGGACTCCTTCCCTATGGCTGGGGGTGGATCTCTGCTCCTCCATGGACTTTCAGGGTGCAGGGAGAAACTGCATTAGCATAGTCCTTAACACAGGAGGCAGGGATGTCTTGGCCTTGGTGGCTGACACACCTCCTCCCCCTCCTTCTTCCTTGCTGACCTTGGAGTCTTCATATTTGCTCTTCCTCTTGCACGTTCTCACTCCCCCTCTTTGTCTAGCTGAAATTACAGCTGCCTGCACCTACTTTGTTTTGATTTCTTTTATGTGTGTTGTCACAGAGGTGTTACTTTCATCTCTAATTGGTCTAGCCATGGCTATTGTCACATCCATCTTCAGATGGCTCTGCTGGACGGCTGTGGAAGCTTTGAGCAGCTTTTCACAGGAGCCATCTTTGTGTGCACCCCGCCTCCCCGGCCCCCGCTACCAAAAAACTTGGCCCTGCAAAATCAACCCACCATGATCAAAGCAAAACAGACAAACGCTTAACACTCCATAAACACTTCATAAATACTGTTCCCACAACAGTGATGTCAGGTATAATAACAAACTAGCATTTTTTGCCAGGTCTGATTTGAAAAACACAGATGTAACAACCCAAGATGATGCTGTTAAGGCCCAGTTTATTAATGTTATTTAGATATTCATCTGCCTGAATTAAGGTGCAAATGAGACCATATGCCAGTGTCAATACTATGTATTTTATTTGATAGTAAAGATGATGTCTTGGTTTTGAAAGACATGTGTCTGCTGAGAGAGGTTGAACCCTCCCTTAGGACAGAGAATGTGATTTCCCCTTCCTTCAAATTATTTTAATTTTGAAATTAAGGGCTTTCAGGCAAAGATATGGGAAAAGGAATTACAGTTCTTTACTAGTATCTATAAATAAGCAATAACAATAATAACAACCATAAATAGAACCAGAAACCAATAGCAGATGACTTTCCCGTGCGGTGTAATCATGGTCGAAAAAGAGCAGGGGGCGCTGTTGAGCTCCCGGCCAGGCAGGGCAGGTGCGATGACTCCCGAGCGGCTGCAGGTGGCACTGTGGCGCAGGGTCAGGTCAGCCTCAGGCAGCTGGTAATGGCGGACAGGCTGGAGAGCAGCCAGGCAGCTCAGAGCAGCAAAAAAACAGGGCGGCAGGGGCAGGAGCTGGCTCTCTCTCTCTCCGGCTAGCTAGTGACGTAGGAAGCATTTCTGCAGTCACAGCAGACGCCGCGGTCTCGTGCGGCAGAGGGGGGGAGCAGGCAGCAGAGGCAGCCGGACTCTCCCGGCACCTGCTGCGAGAGAAACGCAGCCCGGGGAAACGTGCACTTCCCAGTGGCAAAAAAAGGTTGAATCAAAGCTCACCCAGCCAGGAGAAGAAAGAACAGGGCACAGTTGGATTTCCTCTGGTCGCAGCCAAAAGCAAAGAGCAGCCTCTCCTCTCGGAGTCCGACCTGAGAGTGAGTGCCTGTTCCAACGGCCGGCCGGCTCTCCCTTATCTGCCCCGCCCAAGCACACCTTTTGTCTCTCACAAAAAAGTTAATAGCCCTAATCACCCGGCTATTTGTTGCTTAGTAACAGTGATGGAGAAAAATTCCAAGGCATCCCCCCAACCTCCGACAACAGCCTTTGCAACTAGATCTTGGGCAGACTGGATATTATCAATGGAGACTTAAAAAAACCTCATGCACATTATTTTTAAATTATTCAGCATTCAATCATCCTGGCAGAGTTATGAGTCTAATAATGACATTCATTTGTTATATACCTGACATTTTTCAAAACCAAAGACAAAACACACCGTGTTCATAGGAAATTGTCCAGTGAGGATATCTGAGTCTGCGTTTGGATGCTTGGGGGATTTTGGGAATAGTAACCTGTTGCTCAGCTCTGGCAAGTAAATAGAAATATTTTCAGAATCATATCACTTTCATGAAATAATATATGAAGGATAATTTGTTACATACATTGACAAGAATTCAAATTTATTTTGATATTCAAATTCTGTGATGTTTCTCAGAATATCATTGCATCTCAGCAGTTATGTACTTTTCAATATATGTGTGCTTGAATGGAAAATATGAAGATATTTACAGTCTGTTCCTTAAACTGTTAGTTTGAAAGCCTGCCCGCTATGATACAGTTTAATAGGCTTAATTTTTAAGGTGTGGAAAGCAACCATCAAATTAGAAATCAAATTGATTTAACTCAATCAAGTTAAATATTATTGACCTCTCCAAGGAGTACTTTTTTACTTCAGTATGTTGGGGAAAGTAATATAATAGTGTGCTTTTCACTCTAGTAAATGCCACTTTGAAATAATTTAGTGAATTACTCTTTCCCAGATTAAGTCCATTATTCATTCAGCTGTTATTTAAGGATCTCATAAAGCTTTACCAAACAGAGTAACAACTAAATGATCAGGCATTGATTCATATTTCTCTGAAGATATTCAATATTGTGTGCTGGTGACAAAAGATAGTTGTGCCTTCACCTGCACTCTCCTCCTGCTCACATACCCTCTTCCTTGCAGTTTCTCTGATGGGCAATGTGATTTGTCCTAAGATAAGAACACCAAGTGCGAATTGCAGGGGGAACTCTGGATGCTCACATAATGAATTAGAGAGATGAGGGAGCTGTGACAATTGTGATTGACTTTGGTACACACTGGCCTGCAAAAAGGTATAAAATGCTGCTGGAGACAGAGACGACTGGTCTCTCAAGGTTGCAGGTAGCTCCCAGATGGATCTGCCCCCGCCCACCCCATTCCTTTCATTCCTCCCACCCTTCTTCCCCACCTCGAGGCAGGGAGGCCTGCCAGGTACATCCAGCCATAACACTGGTTAGACTCACTTTTGGATGGGTATGTAAAAGTGATAAGATCCCAGTCACATAGAGATAAAATCTTTCTTCAAGTAGTTCCGTAGGTACTTTGTTGTTTTGTAGCTGTGCATTCTGCAAGGCCAAAGCCTGTACATTTCTAGGCCAGTCTGTTTATATTTTATCCCTTTAGACCTGTCTGTTTTATACACTGCATTGGCAATATTTAGATACTCCATTAGGAATAAATCTAATCATAATCATCCACATAATCAGTGTCATACTTGTCCTGCCTAATGAAGAGTCTTTTCTCTACTGCTTAGTCATATTAAAATTGCCATAGTTGGCAGGCTATATTGTGTAGGATGGGGGTGAGGAAGGCCAGAGCAAAATTGGAACTTAATCTGGCAAGGAATGCAAAGAGTAACAGGCAGGGCTTCTACTGATATATTAACCAGAAAGGGAGGGTCAAAGGTCTACCCCTTGGTGAACAACATGTAAGAATGGACGAGGATAAGGCTGAGATACTTAATAACTTTTTTGCCTCAGTCTTCAACGGCAACCTCTCTTCTTACACCTCTTAAGTAGATGGACAGCAGTACAGGGAAGCAAAGTCCCTCCCATTTTAAGTGAAGATCATGTTCATGACAACCTGAGGAACTTGAATGTACATGTCTGTAGCACCTCTCTGGACAATCTGTTCCAGTACTCAGTCACTCTTACAGTAAAGAAATTATTTTCCTCATGTTAGGCTGGAACTTCCTGTGTTCCAGTTTCTGCGCATTGCCTCTTTTCCTGTCACTGGACATCACTGAGAAGAGTCGGCCTATTTTCTTGACACCTGTCCTTAATTATATGCATTGATAAGATTGCCTCGTCATCATTTTTCTCCAGGCTAGACAGGCCCAGCTCCCTCAGGCTTTCCTTGTAAGTGACAGACTTCAGTCCCCCTAAGCACTTCCTTGTCCTCCGCTGGACCAACCTGAGAAGCTCCATGTCTCTCGTGGTGAGGAGCCCAGAAGTGGACAGAGCACTCTGGGTGAGACTTCACCAGGGCTGAGTAGAGGAGCAGGATCACCTCCCTTGACCTGCTGGCAATGCTCGTCCTAATGGACCCCAGTATTCCTTTGGCCTTCTTGGCTCCCAGGGCACATTGCTGGCTCAGGGAGATCTTTCTCTGCAGAGCTGTTTTCCAGCTGTTTTCTAGCAGGCTGTCCCTCAGCCTTTGCCAGTGTATGGAGTTATTCTTCCCCAGGTGTAGGACCCTGCACTTCCCTTTGCTGAATTTCAGAAGGTTCCTCTCTGGCTGTCTCTCCAGCCTGTCAATGTCCTTCTGAAGGCTGGAACAGCCCTCTGGGGTATTGGCTACTCCTCCCAGTTTTGTGTCATCAGTGAAATTGCTGAGTGTATGTTGTCCCTTCATCCAGGTCATTGATGAAAAGGTTGATCAAGACTGGAGCCCTGGGAGAGACTGCTTGTAGTGGCCTAACTGGTGTCCCAAAGTTGCAGACAGATGTTGGGTGGATATCTCCTGTCTCGCTTCCTCACCAGCAGGGAAGCATGCAGGATATATCCACCCATCATAGATGTCTTTCAGATTGGTTGAGCAGGGTTTTTGCTTGGTGAATCAGTGGGACTACTTTCTTACTCATAGGGATGCACCAATCCTGAGGTTAGAGGAAGAAATGCTTGACTATTAACCAGCTTTCTTAGGACCATCTTCCCTCCAAGGCTTTATCCCAAGGCACTTTACCAAACAGATCCCTGAAGAGGCCAAGTCAACTCTCCTGAAGTCCAGGGCAGCAAGCTTTCTGTGCAAGCTTCTCACTGCCCTAAGATCTCATACACCACCATTTCACAGACACTGCAGCCAAGGCTGCCCTTGAGCTTCCTATCCCTCACCAGCCCCTCCTTGTTGACAAGAACAAAATCTGGCATAGCATCTTTCCTTTATAACTCCTCCATCACTTGGAGAAGGAAGACATCACAGGAACCTTCTGGTGGCATTAATTTTCTTCATAGCAGCCCTTATGGCACTCTGTTTTGGATTTGTTATCAAAACACTGTTGATTGCACTGATGTTTAGACTATTGCTGAGGAGAACTTGTGCCAAGGCCTTCTCTGTCTCTCACTCTGGTCAGCAGGAAATTGTGGCCTACAAGTGATTGGGAAGGAACACAGTGGGGACAACTGACCTTAACTGGCCAAAGGGATATCCCAGACCATATTACACTGGGAACATAATTAAAACCATAGGGAAAATGGGTTTTGGTAGCCATTGCTTGGGAAGTGGTTGTTCATCAGTATGTTTGTGGGAGATGGTGAGTGTCTTTGTATCAGTTTGTGGCATTTTTTTCCCTACTTCTTCTTTCCTTTGCTTTGAAATTGTCTTTAGCACATTTATGCTCTTTCAGTTCTCTCCTCTATCTTGCTGAAGGGATGAGTGAGCAAGGATTTGGGGACTTACTTACCAGCAAGGGTCAGCCCAGCACAGTTTGTTAGTAAATATGAATGCTGTTTTGAGAGTTGAAAAAACAGTAAATTTCTCTTCTTACTAGACATCGATTACTGTAACATTCAGAACTTAACCAGATTTCACATATAACACTGACTATTTTTAACATTTGTTTTTTTTAGTGTCAATTATTTCTCAAGGAAATACTGGAAATGTAAAAACTTTATAACTTATCTAACAAAGCATTTATACATTCATTTCACTCAAAACTTATCTAACACACTCAAAAAAAGATGAGACAGTGTTTCATTCAATGAGAGTCAGATTATACATCAAGTTGACAATGCACTTTAAGCTTTTTCTAGACTAGGACCATGCAGCATGTGTCCTGTTCAATTTGTATATCTACAAATAAGGAGGCCACTTTGAAGTTCACATACTTACAGGAACGAAAGGAGGAATTTTAAGAAACTGGGTGTATTTAACCTTAATTTGATAAAAAAAAAATAAAAAGAAAAAAAGCCATCTCTGTGTAGTTTCATCTATTTGGCTGGATAGCAAATGGCTGTCTGGCTGAGCTCCAGCTCTGTTTTCATTACAATTTCAGTACTGTGGGATAGTTAAAGAGTACAGGAGAAACAGCCTGTGTTTAAAGTAATGTTGCTTATATTGCTGCTTAGCCAAGGAGTTAATGGCTGGCCTCTAGGGAATGTAGTTGGCATGTGGTTCATGGCATGATTGAGGGTGCTGCTACAGAAGCTAGAATAGTAGTTGTCTTAGTAATAAGTTGCCCTCATGTGCATATTTATTACATACTATATCTTCTGTCAGAACTATTCTTTGTATGCAGAGGCTTTATTTATGGTTGTAATTCCTTTTGCATTATTTATCTACAGTGACTGAAGATAAACACTGAAAGGTAGATGGACTATATAACAAATGTCTGGCTGATTGACTGAGTGAATTGATATTCATATTTATATTGTATATGTCACCCAAGGTCGCCTCAGAACTTTCCCATAATTACAAGAAGTAATAAAATATTGCCTTAAAGAGCCAACATAAATGCTAAATCCTGAATTTATTAGCCTGAGAACTCTGCATCAGCACTCTCCAATTTCAAAAGTGCCAAAGCAAAAACTATTCATGCATCATATGGATAGTAATAGCCAATGGAGGTTTTTAAAAATCTGGTGGAAAGAGGGTTTGGAAAACACTGATTTATAGAGAGAAAATAGTAATATTATTCTACTTCAGATTTTATTTGCTGCAAAAGGAGTATTTTATGGCTTCATATTCATCGCAATTCCCACTCCTGTCCATGCTGTCACAGAAAGTCACTGGATGTTGTTGCCATAGCGACAGCAAACTGGGGGGAAAATCTTGCTTTTTGAAAAATTGGGCTAACATTGACAATGATAATGTCAAAATCATTGGTTTAACTCTAATGTAACTCCACCACTGTAAATCAAGTTCAGTTTCCCTGAAGCTAGTGAAGCCATGCTGCTCAAAATTAGTCAAAATAGGATCACGTTCAGAACCAAAAATGACACTATTGGAAGGAGTAGAAATGAGTCTGGAAAAAGCATGTATAATGGTTGAGTAGGTTTTGCAATTAAACTGGATGTAAAATACTATCTGGAGTTAGAATTTCAGGTTCAGACTCACAGCAGCTTCGGTCACATTTTCTTCAGTGAGTCTGCTGGATCTAGACACTGTCAGTCCCTATGGCTGAAATGCCTTTCCAGGTCTTCAATATATGCTCTGTCACCTCAAGTACCAACTTCTTTAGAAGAATAGGATATAAACAATATAAAGTGAGAAATTAAGATATTTTTCTGGAGTGAGAATTGCAGATGAAGTTTTAAATAACATGTTCCAGACAGGTTAATGTGTGTCTAACAAGTTATTTCAATGACTGGCTGGAGAGCTTTTCTATTATCAACAAGTGAAGTATTTGGTCATCCACTGTAACTGCAGATTTTTTCCTTCAGTGTAGTTGCTATCGCTTTTCTCTGCTCAAAATCTTGCAATCTTCTTTAAATTAAACTTCACTCTTCTTATATCACAGCCTGTATCCTATCCAATACTGATTTAATTATGTTTATTCTAACTTTTTGTGTCACTGAAAGTTGAATACCGCTTTCAGCACATTGCTTTTCTGTTTGACTGGTGACTAACCAGAAGTAGGAATGTGCTATATGCTGGCTCTCATAAACACTTTTTTTACATGTACATACAAACTTTCAAAACAGCCAAGCTCTCTCTAACATGCTTGCTGGGGCTTATGTAGACCAGTGGTGTTGCATTTCTACCAACAGATCACTGCATCTCTAATCAAACTGTCAAGTTGTATACAACCAATTTCAGGGAAGAAGGAATCAGTAAGGTCGAGTACAATCTCAAACAGCTCAAATGTTGGCAGTTCAGGTGATAGAATCAAGGACCAGTTTGCAAATTAATTAATTCATTAACATGAACAGTCAGTACTGAATATAGCAGCTATTTGGTGATCTGAATTTTGGTGTGGGATTAAGCACCTTTCAAGAATTCTCAGTTTTAACCACATCCTAGCAGTGGTGGGTACATTTTATTGGACATTCTGCCCCATACTTAATTTCTTATTCTTTGGTAAGAGGTTATTAAAACCTTGTAATTTTTCTTGACTGTGGTGAACTCTTAACTATTAGCTATTGATGCATCAAATGACATTTAAAGCCAGATATTAAGCTCCTGTATGTCTGCTGTTAAACTTGTCATTCGTGGCATGTCCTACACTGATAACTAATGATAAATGCACAAAGGTGTGAACAGTAGATTGCCATACAAACTTATTTTGACATCACTATAAGTACACTTGAGAAAAATCAAGGTATTACAAATTATCTGGGACAAAGATAACAGCATATTTCCAAATTAAATGCGGTATTAAATCAATAACCAGTACCTACGTGAGAAAACCTCGAAGGCATGGTTTCCTAATGTCAGAGTTTCAAGAATGATATTAGAAAACATACACACAATGGCAGACAAGAGTGGTACAAATGAGGAATAGAGTAACAGTGAAACTTCAAGTAATTTTGTGCGTGTGGGAGAATAAATGAGTAATCATTTGCTGGTGGTAAATATGTTATAATGCTTTCTTGGCCAGGAAATGGCTAGTAGGGATGTTACTTCACTGTAACATTACTTCAGGTGACATCTGAAAAAACATCTATACCTTAATGAATTGTCAGTAATCTTTCATTAGGTATGAATAATTTTTTAAATAATTTCTCTTGTGTAACTTGAAAAACACTGTAAAGATTTGGTGCAGCTTTATTCAAAGACCTGATCCCTCTGAAGTAGCTGTATTTTTTGCCATCATTTCACTATAACCAGAATCCTGCCCAAATAAGTCTTCTTGCTGTAGACACAGAACTGTATATAATCTGGTCTAGGACAATATTTTTTTTCTTTTTCTGTGATCAATAACCTCCTCCTTGTTATTATTCATGTTCAATGAATTTTTAAAATGCAGGAATGAAGCTAATGATCAAACTTTCAAGTAATGAATAAGCAAGGAACAATAGCAGTGAGATATCTTACAGTAAAATAAAAGATGAGCCAATTAATGTCTAGGGAAAGGAGAAAATATAATCACTATTTATCATTTTGTACCCTCTGCAGAAGGTAGTCTTTAAAGAATCAAGATATCTTTCTTACTGTAATGCTTCAGCTTAATTTCCCAGTTTTTGACTTAAAATAATAAAAATGTGAAGCAAAATGTTTATCTGAGTGTATTATTTTGAATATTTTTGTGTCCATGTGTTTTGACAGATACAAGAAATTCTTAAATGTTGCAGAAGGGAAAAATGTAGTTTTCAGAAATGTTAAAACCTTATTAACTTCAGTTATGAGAAGGTTTTTAATAAAGAGATACCAGGTTGGTTTATTAAAATAAAATTTTGGTATTCTTTGGAAGACATATAAACTAATATATGTCAGTGTACTTAATAAAAGCATGTAGATATTTCTTTATTGTTATTTGTAGTGTTCGAGCGGTTTTAAAATTTTTACTATGAGATATTCCAGAACTTCACTAAAATCAACTAGAATTTTCCTTTTGACTTCAATGTACAAAGAAGTTGACATGTAAAGCCTTGGGAATTGACATTTCTAAACATTTGATCTGCAAACTAGAAATATAGTTAATTGAAGTCATATCTGAATTTTGAAAAGAAAATAGGCTTGTTAATTTCATTGTGGATTTGCACTTAAGGGGTTAAAAGTTATATTTGTTATCATTATTAGTCAGTGAAGACAATCCTTCAAGATGAAAATCTTGATACTATGATCTTTTAAAGCATAGAGATTATTTATTTAAAAAGAAGCAAGAGAAGTACATTTTTGTGACCTCATGCTTTAGGAGTATTGATCTTGGAAATGGATGATGATACATTCTTTCTCTGTTTTAAAATGTATTCTACTAATATTCTCTGACATTTTCCACAATTATGGCTAAAAGATTATAAATATATCTTCCAGATTAACCAGTAAGAATTTTTTCAAGAACAAAGAGATAGTCCATATTGTGAAGGATCACAATAACTATAGCACAAATCCAATAAGGTAACATACAGATACAACTACTTTTTGTATAGCTTCTGTGCGACTGCTGTTTTACTTTGAGTTGGATACTGATTTACTTGAAATTAGACCAGAACTTCAAGGGTGGACAGAACTCATGAGAACTAAAATGAATTAAGTGAGATGAAATTAAGTAAATTGAGATTCATATTACAATATAGAAGTGGTTTAAAGAACTAAAGCCTCAGAAGATAAGCCAAATATTATTTATAAAGCTTTAGTTTATAATTTTAGGCAAAATAAATGCACAGAGTGTGGGTTCAAATGCAGAATACCATCATGAAACTTGTTTGTCTAAATTATGCAAACCTGATTTTTTTTCTTAGCACAGGCAGTATTTTAAGGAGAAATATAGCTGTCATCATTCATTAAAAATTTAAGCTCATAGTTACATGTAGATTTTTAAACATTTATTTATATTTTAATTTTTTCCTTCACCCCAGATAACTGTTATATGACAAGAAATACTGTTAGTACACAAATAGTGATGGAAGAGATGTATGATTATGTTGAACCCCATTGCTCTGTCACTATGAAATGTAAAACATTTTGATAGATCTTGTTTTAGTCATAACTCCACAAAGTACATTCAGATCAGAGATTAATCACAAATCTGAAGTTCACTGCCCTATTCATCACAATGTATTTTTAATTATCTGAAAGTAAATATCAGAATTATGAAAATTCTTGGCATGCATTATGGAATATTTCAGAAGAAGCTGCAGTTAAATTCTTAGTACCCATGTCTAGTAGGGTGTCATTGTGTGGATGTATATGGAATGTGGGAGAGAGCTATTGACAAATACTTCAATCTTTATTAATAGGAATAGGCAGAACGTTTTACATTTAAACTTCAGGAGTTAATTGCCTTGGGCATCAGCGAATTTGTGTTTCTGAACCACAGAATTATACAGAATAATTTAACATCCAATGCTTCTAGCCTATCTAGCTCCATTTTTGTCTTCTTGTCCTGGTTTAGAAAGGACAGGTGTCTACCAAGGAAAGTGGGACTTTCCTTAGAGTGGAGAATATGACCCCCCTCCCTCCAAATTGTTATAACCTTGGAATTATGGGGCTTTGTAGGTGAAGATATGGGTTAAGGTATGACAGTTCTTTACTGGAATATATATAACAAGATAAACCAACACTAACAGCAACAAACAGAAACCCGGTAACAGTCCTCTGTTGCCTGTTAAGCCATTTCCCCTTCGGTGCAGTTCCGGGCACACCCGGCAGGGGCGCTGTGGGCTCGCGCTGAGGCAGAGCGGCTGCAGTGGCTCCCCCGCGGCTGCAGGGGGCGCTGTGGGCTCAGGCGGCTGCAGGGGGCGCCGGTGCTGAGCCCTGGGCACCCCTGGGGGCAATGGCGGCCTCAGGGAGGGAGAGGAGGTGGTAGGGCAGTGTCGAATTACCCCTGGCTCTCACGTGTCCCAAGCAGTATCCTGGCGATGGCAACAGCCAAAAGTTCCAGTCAGCAGCCAGGAGGTGCTCTCTCCAGGGAGAGGGAGGAGGTGGGGGCCCCGTTTCCCTGAGGCTCCCACAGAGATGGTGAGGGTCTCTCCCCTGGCGAGGGAGGGTGTTGGAAAGTCCCAGTCCACAGACCTTTCCTGCAAGTGATGGCTTACCGGTGGTAAGGGAAAGCAGCAAGCAGACATTCCTCAGCAGCAGCCAGTCCTCTGGGCAGAAAGCAGCTCAGCTCCAAACCCCCATGCTGTCTCTTCTCCAAAAGCCTGGGCAAAGACTGCTCACACCCCGCAAAGAAACTCGTGAAATCCCCACTGCTTCCCCATCCCCACCAAGAGCTGTTAAAGCTTTGACTACATCTTTTATCTTATTAAGGACCGGCCATTTCAACTCCTGGACACCTTCCTTTACTTTCACAGGATTCCTTATCTGCTAACAGATGGGAGTAAATTCCTTAAAAGGAAAAAAGGAAAATATTCCAAACCCACAACACTTCTTTAATCAAATGCAAAACTTTCCATAAATGTCACTGCTGTCTTTGAATGCCCTTTAAAAGGTTTGCTATAGTTGCACAGAGTTGATAATGAAGTAGTCTACTCACATTTATAGAGACAACACCAAGGGGGAATCTGAACTGACAGTTTACATAGGGACAACTCCCTGTGACACATGAAATGATAGAAATTGGAAAGTAATTTGGTCATGCCCTCAGCCCTGAATCGTCTCAGTTCCATTAACATAAATGACTAAGTTGCATCTGTGTGTACAGAGAAGCTTTCTCAATAAAATAAATATAGTCTTCCTCAAATCAAATGAAAAGCCCCAATAAAGAATTTTGTTGTGTGTGTTCCTGTCTTGGTTTTGAAAGACAGGTGTCTGCTAAGAGAAGTTGAATCCTCCCTTGGGACAGAGAACGTGATTTTCCCCTCCCTCCGAATTATTTAATTTTGAAATCAAGGGCTCTCAGGCAAAGATACGGGAAAAGGAATTACAGTTCTTTACTAGTATTTATAAACAAGTAATAACAATAATAACAACCATAAATAGAACCAGGAACTAACAGCAAATAACTTTCCCGTGCGGTGTAATCACAGTAGAAAAACAAACAGCAGGGGGCGCTGTTGAGCTCCCGGTTGGGCAGGGCGGTTGCGATGCCTCCCGAGCGGCTGCAGGTGGCGCTGTGGCGCAGGGTCAGGTCAGCCTCAGGCAGCTGGTAATGGCGGACAGGCTGGAGAGCAGCCAGGCAGCTCAGAGCGGCAAAAACAGGGCGGCAGGGCAGGAGCCGGTCCTCTTCCTCTTTTTTCCCGGCTAGCTGCTAAGTGGCAAGGGCTTCTGCAATTATAACCGATTCTGGGGTCCCAGGCGGCAGAGGGAACCAGACTCTCCAGCAAACGCTGCAGTCTCGTGCGTCAAGGGTGGGGGGCGGGGGGGAGAAGCAGGCGGCAGAGGGGAGCAGGCAACAAAGGCACCGGACTCTCTCGGTAACTGCTGCGAGAAAACGCAGCCTGGGGAAACGTGCTCTTTCCCAGTAGCGAAAAAGGTTGAATCAAAGCTCACCCAACCAGGAGAAAGAAAGCAGGGCACAGTTGGATTTCTTCTGGTCGCAGCCAAAAGCAAGAGAGCAGCCTCTCCTCTCCCCTTGTCTGACAAGAGTGAGTGCCTGTCCTCCTGGCCGGCTTGGCTCCTCCTTTACCTGCTCCCGCCCAAGCATACGCTTTTGTCTCTCATAAAAGAGCTGATAGCCCTAATCATCCCCCTATTTGTTACTTAGTAACAGTGATGGAGAAAAAATTCCAAGACATCCCCCAACCTCCGACAGTTCCACAACCTCTTTTCCCACCTGTGTACATGTTCTGCCTTTCTCCAAATATCCAGCTACTCCCACATTCCTCCACTGAGAGGAAGTCGAACCATACGGACTGTGGTGGGAAAACTCTCACAGGAGGAACAGGAAGGAACAGTTTTTCCCCTGGTGAAAGAGAGTTCTGGTTGTCAGAGACGGAAAAAAAGATGTCTTGCTTTGATAACTTACTTGTTTCTTATCTGTGTACAGTCCTTTGTTCTCCCAGCAACACAAGATTCTGAAGAGGGATTTAAAGTAATCTCATGTTTGCAGATGAATATGAAAGAAGATGAGCATATTTACTTTATATAACAGTAGAAGAAAAAAACCTTCAACTGACAAACAAAAACTCACTCCAAAGTGCTGACAGATTCCACTGTGCTCTCTCAGCAATTTAAAGTGTGGCTCTCAATAAATTCTATGCCTTAGTCTTCAATGGCTCCAGCTGCATTGCCCAAGTCAAGGAAGGCAAATGCAGGGACTGGAACAATGAAAAACCTGAGCTTACTGTAGGAGGGAATCAGGTTCAAGATCAGTTTAGGAACCTGAATGTGCACAAGTCCATGGGACCCAATGAGATTCCCCAAGGGACCTGGCAAATGAAATTGCTAAGTCACTATCCATCCTTTTTGAAAAATTGTCATGTAAAGTTCCTGATAACTGGGAAAAAAAGGAAGTGTAACCCCCCTTTTTTAAAAGGCAAAAGTGGAAAACACACAGAACTATAAAGCAGTCAGTCTCACCTCTGTGCCAGGCAAGATTATGGAGCAGATTCTCCTGGAAACTACGCTAAAGCACATGGAAAACAAGGAAGTGATTGGCAGTGGGGAATAGGTACAAATTGAAAGAGGGGAGATCTAGGCTGGAAATAGTTCTTTACTGTCAGTGTGGTGAGGTGATGGAACAGGTTGCCCCAGGGAGGTTGTGGGTGCCCTGTCCCTGTAAGTGCTCAAGGCCAGATTGGATAAGGCCCTGAACAACCTGGTCCAGGAGGTGTTCCTGCCCATGACAGCGAGTGTTGGGAGCAGATGATCTTTAAGGTCCTTTCCAACCCTTAACATTCTATGGTTCTATGAAATGTCGAAACTTTCCCTCTTCACGTACTTTAACTAGATGGCAGACTGCACTGCCAGTGGCAGAATAGGACTTGCTATTTCTTCATGTCATAGAGAATTGGTTAGCAGACCTTAGAATTATTTATTCCTTATCCAGCAAATCATTGCTATACTGGACTTGAAAATGCTGTTTGGAGCAGAAATTCACCTGAGCTGTTTTATCAGTGTTCAATAACGTTAGGCTTGAAGAGAATCTTTCTTTTTTCATTACACTGTCAGCACCCACCTTGCTCTTCTAATTTGGGCAAGAGATACTAAAAATTTTTATCTGCTGCTTTCTTCTCTTGTTTTGCACGACAGTGTCACTGACTATATTGCATAGTTGCTACTGTTTTTTTCTATCACTGACCTCACTTTTTCAAAACTTTATCTTTAGTAGGCTTACTATTGTTTTTGTCTTTTTATTTTTTTGTCTCTTTTTATGTGCCATACAGAAAAGGGTTGATCATGCTCAGCATTTTGTGTAGACAATAGTGAGTGAGCTCATTGTAGTAGAACTGTATAAAAATATAAATATATATTTATTTATAAATATATGAAATTTGAAATATATTCCTCAGGACTCTGCTGTGGGACCAATTCACTGAAAATTCACGAGTTCTGTTTATTATTTACTGGGTTACATATTTTTGTTCAGTTTTAAAATTAACAGATTTCATATCAAAGGCTGCAAAGGTTGATGTATTTCATTCTTGGTTTTGCATAGTATTTTCTGAGTTCAGTGTCCGCTGCCCCTTTTGAGTAACTCACGTCTGGTTCATGAGTGGATTGCAGTCATTAGGTTACTGAGGAAGCTGCAAAGGCCCAGCATCCACAGAGCTCATAGGGATGTTCCATCATTGTCACAGTATCGACACGAAAGGACGAGCCAGAGACACCTGTTTCCAGGATCAGAGAGAAGGAAGGAATGGGGGCAAGACCCGCCTTCTTTATTTTTTATATCCATTTGGAAATCACTATTCATTGGAGGAAATCTGTTCTTCCTCCCTCAACCACAGTGGTCAAAGGAAATGTCCATCAAAGTTCTGTGTCCATGAGAAAGGACTGTGAATGATAAGATACAGTTACAGTAACATAGCTATGTTTACAGAAAGAACCGTGAGAAGTAGCTACAAGGAAAGTAAAAAACATTCACAACGGCAAGAAGCAAGGCAACACATCCTCCTTCAGCTTAGGTGCTAGATCAGTCAAAGACAACTTTGTGTGCTCCTCGCTGCGGTGCATTGGTACATCTAAGAATTATGTAGCAGATTATCTTAAATGATTTTCTGTATGTTCTTAAGGACACTTAACCTGGAGCTCTCGAGGTAGCTACAGTGTCCTTTATGTGAGCGAAATCCCTGCCAAGATGAGTTGCAATGGTTTTACAACTCTCCCAAAGTACAGAGTTCTCGCTACCGCAGATGACCTGTTTCTGCTGGCTCCTTTAGAAATGAGAGTTACCCCAGACACAATGTTCTAGCGTCTGCGAGAATGAAAGGCTACACAGAGGGCTCTTCTCTGGGATAATAGCCTTTTTATTATGAGTCGAGTGTTGCATTGTGAGGGTCCAGGGAAGGAGTCCGGAGACATCCAGGCGGCTGTGGTAAACCAGGAGAAAGAGACCAAGCGGAAGCTCTGCAGGGGTCTTAAAGGGAGGGGGGACCATGGGACCACCCAATGGAAAGACGCATGGTTTAAAGTGACCAGTGGAGGGGAGACCTTCCCAGGACATAGCCATATATGAGACCTAAGGTATGTATACAGGTAACACAAGGGAAATATGGGGTTTCACCACAGCTGAGGTGGGGGGTTCAGATATTGGAGGGAGAAGGTTCAGAGGGCATTGCCTTGGCTTTCTTCCCACCAATCCTGAAGCTCAAAAGCAGCAGCTTCTGCCAAGTACACTGCTACATGTTCTACAATGTGCTGAACTCCTCTCTTGTCCCACTTTTATACAAGTATGATTCCACTGATTTTGCACTTGTTTTTCATACATGTATAAATGAGGATAAAATTAATCACAGTGTCTCTGTAGCATATCTTTCTTTCCTTTGTCATACTTTCTGCTCATAATTTTGAACACTTCAAGTGATGGAAAATGATTAACGCAAGGCATGTAAATTGGTAGTACTGTATTCTGTTACTCTGTTATTTAAGAAGCACTGTAGCAATGCCAACTTATGGTTTATAACAAGGACATATTCCTCCTAGTGTTTTGAGAAACACTGAATAATGTAGTTTTGCACATTTCTATGATCTAGAAGAGGGATAGAAAGAGTAGCAAATCTTCCATTAACATTAGTGCATCTATGTCTGTTCCACAGTAAGACTTTCCAGTGTCTTAGTTTCTAATAAGAGGAAACACAAAAACATGCTGTTTATGGTAAATGAGGGGTGTTTTCTTTTCAGTAATGTACCTGTTATAAGCTGATGGAATTCTAAGTCATGTCTGTAGAAGAAGTCATCTGGTTTGGTTGGGGAACACTAAGGTACAAAAACTCTCTGATGCCTATTATGTTGGTGAGGTTGAGGATTTTTATTGTATTAATATGATGCACATTAGAAAGTCATACCACAAATACACATTTTTTAGTATTAAAATACTTTTAGTCTGGTGTGAGAGAATAAGGTTATGTTTATTTCTCATTTTTTTGAACTGGACACTGATAAGAACATTTACCTAAGTTTCCAGAAAGTGTAACTATTTATCTCATTAATTTCAATTAAATTAATTTCATAAATTAATTTCATAAATTAATTTCAAAAAGCTCTAAACCAATATTCATTTGAACACCAAGTCAAGTGCAGACTAATGACCAGTGAGGAAGTCCAGACTTCCTGTATTTTCAGTGTACAGAAAATAGCATCTGGCTTCCCTTCAGCATAGTTAAAGGGCTTCTGCTGGAGTTCTGTATAAACAGCCTCTTAGGGAGTTCTGAAAAATTACAGACAAAAACAGAAGATTAAATTTTAATTTATTCCCATCACTCCATATTCTCCCAGGTGTAGGGCATGAGGAATTACATGTGGTACAGAGCTAATCCAGTGTTGGCAGAACTTCCAGTTACTTAAACGTATTTGGAAATGCTTCATGGTGACTAAATTTGAACTTTTCAAACTCTTTTCCATCAATGAAAAATTGTAGCTCATTGCCTCATTTTGCTTAATCTAGCATTGTTTCTCCACAGATATTTTAAAAATGGTGGAAAGAGATTTTTCTATGTCTTATTGAAAAGTTACCATGGTGGTGGGGATGTCACTGTCTTTTAGAATTCAGCCTAGTGAAAGAATGTACATGTGAAATGCAATGATTCCTGTTTGTGTAAGCCTATTAGTTAGGTTTCACATTTCTGTCTGGCATAGCCATTTGCCATCTGATATTCCACAGTACTCATGTTAAGTGTTACAGCTGTTACTTATAGATAAGATGACCTTAAAACTGACTTAAATCTCTGTGAGGTAGTAAACCAGATTGTACATAAATGGGACTTTTATTTAGGTCAAGTCGTGGTAGCAAAAGGATACAAAGAGAAGCAGCAACCCCCATTAAAAAAAAAAAGATGCACACACACAAAAAGCATAAATTTTTATTTAAATAGAATCATAGCAAGAAATGGAATAAGAGTAAAAAAACTTAAATAGGTAGAATATGCATTTCAACTTTGAATATTTTGGTGAGTGGCCTGTCAAGTGGAATGCTCCAGCAATGTGTACTAGCTCTCTGCCTATACTGTCTGGGGCTGCAGTCACGGGAGGTCTAGAGTCTCACAACCTGCTGAGCAAATACACCATGAGAGTCAGCCAATGAGGAAATAGAGACCACATTAATCTTAAATTTTTTCATGGATGACTTTCGCAAAACAGCATCACTGGCCTGAACCTTCTCCTGAAGCTCTTTTTTCTAAGAGCTGAAAAGCGCTTCATCCTGAGGCAAGCACTTTCTAGAGTAGCCCTGTTCCTTTAAAGCATGTAATTACCACCATCTGTATTGATGCTCTGTTATTAAGATGCCTCTGCATCTGCATGGGAAAAAAAAACCCCTGTCATCCTAGACTGCACAGGACAGAAATTCAACATTCATATTTCCATGCTAGCACTGAAATCCACAGCTTTCCTACCTATTCTGGCTGGACATCTTGCTGCTCTCTAACCAGGACTTACCTGTCTGTGGCTTTTAATTAACAGATTAGGTATCTGAAGTTTGGAATTTTGGTACCTAATTTCCAGTACCTAAGTGTAGCACTTAGATGCCATTCTGGGTATCTAGGTCCTTTTTAGGTCTGTATTTGTAAATTTTATTATGTGTCCTGCACTGCAGAAGAGGAACATGTGCCAATGCTCTTTGTGGTTGTCTGTGATTTCTAAAGAAGACTCTGTAATCTTTTATATCAGCTGTTTTTCAGGCACTTCTTCACAATTATGAGAGATGTAAACAAGGTCCATACTTTATAAAGGAAGACATTAGTATTTCAGTGCATGAGCATGTCCTCTTTTCACATAGCGTCAAGTAGACTATATGTCTCTTTTAACCAATGAACTCATAGACCTTGTCAATCTCATAGTGAATATGTCAAGAGCCAGCAAAGGAGATGGAGTTGGGTGTGACAGCAGCCCCCAGGGCAGAGGACTCACAAGCCCAGACCCTGTCCAGTCACAGAGGAGGGGCTGGCTATGGGCACAGGTCAGGGGCTGGCTCACTAGCCTGAGGCATGGCTGGCATCTGACCAGGCAGGCAGCCTGCAGTGGATCCCAGGTGCATACTGTGCGCAGACAAGACTATTCTAGACCATTAGAATATACTCTGTTTTTTCAGACTACATGCTACTTGTTTTGGACAGTCCTGACATGTACATGTCACACCGGCATCAAAACCTTTGTTACCTCTTGTCAATGTATCATACAAATATGATAGGTTAAGATATTTCCTGTTTATTACTTTTATTTTTCTGAACAAATTCTCTACAAGGGCATTTTAACTCAGAGTTCATACTGTAAATTGCAATTCTTCTTTCTTTTTCTGCAACATTAAATTAGTTCTCTGTAGGGGCTTTGGTGCACAGACCCCCACATCATCCATCCAGGATAGATGATGGCCTTAGGGGCTGCCTTCCGGACAGGAGATGACAATTTGACTACGTACCACTGGCAAATAGAAGGAGAATTTTTCATGCCTTGGGGGATAACTGTCCAGTGATATCTGCACATGGGTGCCTGCCGGTTTATAGACGGCACAGAGAAGGCAAACTGGGGAGCATCACTAGGGTGAGGGGGATATGGAAGAAGCAATCCTCAATATTGATGACTACTAGCTTCCAGGACTGAGGGAGCATGGATGGTGATGGCATTCCAGGTTGGAGATGCCCCATGTTTTCTATAACTTCATTAATTTTTCTGAGGTCATGTAGGAGCCTCCACTTGTCTTTGCCAGGTTTTTTAAGGACAAAGACAGGGGAATTCCAAGGGCTGTTGGATGGTACAATATGACCCTTGGAAAGCTGTTCCTCCACCAGGGATTCAAGCACATGTAGTTTTTCACTGGGCAAAGGCCACTGCTCGACCCACACTGGAATGTCTGATGTCCATTTTAGGCATGGAGTCTCATGTTCAGCAATGGCCCCTATTGAAAATCCTGGTGGGGAGGTGGAATATTAATTTGTGCCTCCCATTGTGATAGGAGGTCTCTGCCCCATAAGGTTAGCCCAGCATCAATAACAAATGGCCGAACAGAGGCAATATTCCCGTCTGGGCCTTCAATTAAGATGTTTGATGTTCTTCTCTCAGCTTTTGCTGGTCCCCCTATACCTGTGACACTCCCAGCCACCAGCTGTAGCTTCCAGTTCTGGGGCCAAGCAGCATGCGAGATAACAGTTGCATCAGCCCCAGCGTCCACCATCCCCGGCATGGAGATGAGGGAATTCCCATTGTGCAATGTGCAAAATAATTTTGGTTTATTTTCTCCCACCATTTCTGTCCAGAAGACCCCCAGGTCATGTTTGGGTCTGGCACTGTCTCTGGGGATGATAATCCCCTGGACAATCAAAGTGTCTTTAGGGAGGGAGAGTGGAGGTACAACACAGTTAATTAAGAGATGGATTTCCCCCTCCCTGTTTGTGTTTTGTATTATTTGGATTACTTGTATTCCAGGTGGAGTCTGTTCAGGGTTTGCAATAATTAAAATTGTTGTGTTAGGTGGTATGTCATTGCAGTCACGGACAAGTGCCAGAATGAGATGGTATTCTTCTTTTGTAAGCTGCAAGGGAGCAGCACTTACCAAAGAGAGTCTCTTGCCAGGTTCCCATTGTTCCTGCTTTACCTCGTTCTTGGAATTACAGTTTGGGCATTGTCCAGCACAGCTGAGATTGATGGCCGTTGCATTTCTGTCCTCGCGCGAGGCCACTCCGCGCTCTTTTGTTCGTTTCCCGGCACCTGTTGTTGCTGCTGTTGTTGGCAGTGGTTGCCAGGACACTCTGTGGAAACAAACTTATAAGGTACAGTGAATGTCCTTTGTTCTCTACAATATCTCTCTGTGTGTCCTATTTTTTCACATTTATGGCATTGTGGCTTCCACTGCGGCCTCTCTGTGTTGTCCCTGTTTTGATGTTGAAAAGCACCCAGAACCTCCCCTTTGTCTACTTGAACAGAGTTTGGTTCTGTTAATGCTGACTGCATATAGACTTCAATCATTTAATCGAAGCTAGGTACAGGGTGTACGGGCAGTACACTGAGAACTCGTTTGCAAGACTCATTAGCATTCATTTTTGCAATAGAGCATAGCACTTGCTGCTGAGCCTCTTTACCATTAATTTGCCTGCAAATCGCTTCCCTTAATCTATCAGTAAAAGCGATAAAGGTTTCATCTGAGGCCTCCATAATGTGGGCATAATTTGTCAGTGTGGTAGAGTCAGAAGAGGTCAGGGACAATGCTTGGATGGCAGCTTCTTTGATGTCATTTAAGAGACTTTCATTTAAAGTGGAAGCTTGGTTTTGAGGAGTTGTAAATAAACCCTCTCCACATAAATGATTTAGTGTAAGGTGAGAATTATAAGAGTGTTTTGAATTTTGTGAAAGGATGTCACCAAGAGTTCGCTTCCAAATTCTTTCCCATAATGGGTATTCCAATGGAGAAAGAAGGCACGACATAATCTTCTTAATATCAAAAGGAAGTAAAAAATTCACAAAGGTGGCTTGAATTAGACTTTTGAAATAAGCAGAATTGTGGCCAATTTCCTTCACGGACTTACATAACCCTTTTAATTGTGTACTAGGAAGAGGTTGCCATTGGGGGTTGCTGGAGGTATTGTAGGTAGAGGGATAGGGAGCAGTTTCCCTTTCTCCCCCTGGTATATAGATGGGTGGATTGCCGGTGAGGTTTTCGAAGGCGTGGGAATCGGCTTGGTGGCCGGGGGGGTGGAGGGGGGAGGC
>VZRZ01004480.1:42495-67458 GCA_013398175.1 Climacteris rufus
CGGTGCCATCTTTGTTAAAAGAAACTGGGGTGGAAAGAATCGGGAATGTGGGGGGCGTGAGAGGGTTTTGGGGAAGGTCCAGGGCAGTCTGGCCGGGGCTCTCCTGGAAAGGGGACAAAATAGGTAAGGTGAAGTCTGAGGGACGATGGCATCTCGGCATATTAACATGGGCTACTTCTGCCTTATTATTTCGAAACAGGTTATTGGGGGTGGGAGCTGGAGAGGAAGGTACACATGTAAGGGGTTCTGCGCTAAAAGGGTTAGTAACAGAAAGGTTTTCCGAGCCTTTGAGAGCTCTATGAATGAAAGCATGCAACGGGAAAAATTTATGGAGTGAGGTATTTCCTGATTGGCTCTCGGCAGTAGGTTTTTCCCACACAGCATCCCAAAAGGCTAGGGTTTTAATAGTGTCTCCCATAACGTCGGGGAAAAGTTGAAAAATCCATTTTATAAACTTTTGAAGGCAGCTTTTTGAAAACTTAACTTTGCTGCCTTCTAGGGAGTTTTTAACTTGGAAATATACCTCCTTCTGGGTCTGGGAAGCAGAATTCCCCATTTTTCACCCAGAAATCTCACCACTTCCCAAAGAAAAATGGAAGAAAAGAAAGAAAAAGGTTTGAGGAATAGAATAGCCTTTCACCAGCGCATTCCGGTCCCTGAGGCTTTAACTTACAATATCGACGGTACCTGAGGTCTCACCCATCTCTGCAACACGTTCCTCAAAAAAAAATCTTCGGGAAGTGTCCTCCGCCGGTATATATCAGCCGGTCCTCCAAAAAAGGAGGGTTTTCGGCTGCTTTCCAGAAACGCCAGACAGAAGTTGGCTGCTTCTGTGAAAGACGCAGCTGGATCCAAGTGTAACTCCTGCTAGCTTCTAGCGGGGACGCTTTCCAGGGGCTCTCTTTGGAAAAGTCTCTTGTTGGATCTCCATGTACCACGGCTAGGAAGTTTGTTTAAAATGCTGCACAAAGCCCACCAGGTTGACTGGAACCAGCACCCTTTGGCGCTGCTTCCAGCTCCCCTTTGCAGGAGTATGACAGCAGTAAGTGCAGGTGCGTTGGAGCTGCGATCTCCCACCTCATGGTATAAGCACAACAGAGACAAAGAGATGGTAGGGAGGGGCCTCTTCTGTACAGCAGTCTGGGTTTATTGCGAACACGTACAGGAGAAAAAAGGCGCACATCTGAACTTGCAAAGCACTTTTAAAATCCAGGAAACACAGGCAGTATGCTGACCTAAGCCAATCACTGAGAGGATGGGCGGGACACGGTTTGACTGACAGGTCGCCAGCCCAGTGGGACTGCTGTCCACAGGCACGTCACTCTGGAGCCAGCTGGCCCCAGGTGTGCACGGGAACACCAGGTTTCCCTGCTGCCATGTCTGCCAAAGGGGGACAAGCCCGGGCAGTGCCTGAGGCGGCAGACGCTCCAGCTGTCCTGGCTCAGGGGACAGCTGTTTGTCCTGTGCTGTCTCAGCAAACTGCAACATCGACAGAATCTAACTTTCTGTTTTCAGTTGTACTGAAATGTACATAGTACATAATTTGGATTGTTCTTTGGCACACAGAACATAGGCATTAAGTACAAGTCTCCAGATGTTACTGCATTGTCTTATAAATGCAATTCTCTTTTTCCCTTCTTCATTGTATTGAAGTATTTCAGTTTGCAGTCACCATGTCAGAATCTAGGAAAGGACAAAGTAAAGCAGAGTAGAAACTATCTCCTACTGTTCATTTGTCTTAAGAGATGCTTGTTTCTATTGCTACTATACTATTCTCATGCAGAGTTTCTGGTTCAGTCAGAACACTAGACAGATGATGCTCACATGAAAAGCAGATGTTTGATGTTGCATTTTATCTTTGTTGTTCAGTAGGTGTCAGAAAGAATAATAATTCATTTTGTGAGGTTTTTGTGTATGGACTGTAACTATAATATCTGGTTCACAACCATTAATTACGTGATCCAAAACCTCAGGAAGCTGAGTGTTTATTCCCATTTCCGAAGCATAATCTTTACAGTTTTCTCATCATCATACATGAAGGTCAGAAATTGTATAGTCCTTCCCAATTTTAAATTACTAGACATCATTTAGATTTTTTTTAGAAATTCCTATAATTTTCAGTTGCAGTGGTGACCTGTTCAGCTATTCTTAAAAGCAGAACAAGTAATTCAGACACCAAAAGAAAGATCGTATCTGATAACTTTTTTTTGGAACTGATTTGTACAGCAGTATGTAGGAAATTGAAAGAGACAACTCCAGTCCTCCAGGACAGTATTGACTGTCTCAATAATTTCCTTCTTGGCTGGTTCATTAAAAGTCTTAATGTTTCTGTGAAAACAAAACTAATAAAACCTACTTTTAATATCATCTTTATTCCATAGCAAGATTAATTCTAACAGCAGTACCGATGCAAACATTAATTGTCGGTGTGGACTCATAATAAGGTCAAAGAATTATGCAGATAAATACTTTGTTCTTGAACTCCTGATTTGCAACTGCTAATTTATTATTAAAGGAGACAGAAATTCTACAGCAAACTGTCACATTGACATCAGTGTTATTTTGTAGAAAAATGAGAATGGACTCCACTGCTTGAGTTAACCAAGTGAACTGTATTCCACAATTTGAATATGCGGAAGTTGTAAAGACAGCTTCAGAGAACTTTTCCAGTGCTTCCACAAATGTATCCTGATATCGGAGGAACAGTGCAGTGTAAGAGTCCTGCTTTCCCTTCAGCCTCTGGGCAATGGCATGGGTCAGCGCACTTTATTATGTCAGCTGGCATCCAGCTTGTGAACTCTTCCCATTTGACCATGTCTTGTTTCCTTGTTGAGATGCACCCATGACAAGGACTGGTCATACCCAGCTGCTTGATGTGTGAAGTCAAGCACAGTCCATTCGTCATTAGGAGACAGAATCAGGAAATAGATAAGCAGTTAAACTCTGCCAGGTCTTTATTGAGAATGTGCAAAATTATCCATTCTTCTCCAAAGAGAGCTATTTAGGACAACCTTTGGCAGCCCCAGAAACAGCCAGCACAAACAGAAAATGTCCAGATACTGCAAAGCTCTCAACAATGCTATTATGATGATTTTGTAATGAAACACTTGAGAAAATCTAAACCAGAAAATACTACAAGCCCACCTATAAGTGTGCATAGAGTAAGAGGATTAAACTGCTTGCAGATGAGTTGAAACAACAGCATGATTATAATTTTTGGAATGTCCTTTGGAAATTTTTTAAGTGAACCATTTTAGCTCTTATTTTGAAATCTAGTATCTTTGCAGAAATTGAAAACAATGATAAAACAACAAGCTAATCAGAGGTTACACTTTTTTCTTTCATTAAGGAGGAAAATTGAAACACAGAGTATTTCATTCTAGACTGAAAATAGAATTTGTTTCACCAAATAAAGTTCTGCCTATTTACTTTCTTAGAAAAAAAATTATCGTTACATGTTGGTCGGAGTGTTTCATCTGCATTTCTGTTTGGCCAACCATCTGAAGCAGATGCAAGTGCTTTGCTGCCTTTTCAAATACAGGATTTTGTTTACATTTCATCCCAGGAGGCCAAAATTTTTCTAAGTCTGAAATGAGGTGAGTTAAAATGTCAGCAAGTTATAAGATAACTTTGTGATGCAACCCTCTTTTACTTTAAGGCATTTGGAATAAGTATGCAGCAGAGCACAGAATGAAAAATAATCATAGTGTATGCTGAATACATAGGCTGAAAGGAAATATATCAAATTTAATTTGCTCTAGTCACTTTTCTGTCTTTTCTCTCTAATTATGGCAACTTAAACTGTACTAAGTAACATTATAGCTGCACCATTTTCTTCAGAATAGTTTCTACTTCAGTGTACTCAAGTTCTAATCCCTGTTTGATAGACCTGTCATTATTATGCATTCAGCCACACAATACTATATCTATTTACCTGTTTGTGCTTGTTTCCAAAACGATCCACATAATTGCACTTGCCTAGTTTGCACTTGCTTAGATTCGTTCCTTGCCTAGTGTCCTGGTTTAAAAAGATAGGTGTCTGCCAGGGGAGGAGGGAACATCCTTAGGGTGGTGAAATATGACCCCCTTCCTCCAAATGGTTATAACCCTGATGTTACAGGGTTCTCAGGCAAAGATATGGGTAAAAAGAATAACAGTCTTTTACTAGGATATATATTTTATATATAAATCTACATGTATCTATATATATAATCTATATATATATGTAATATAATAAAACAAACACCAGCAACAAGAAAAACCAGAGACCCAGTAACAGCCCATTGTTGCCTGTTAATCAGTCTCTGCCTTGGCAGCTGCAGGCACACCCAGCGGGGGCACTGTCGGCTCATGCTGGGGCAGAGCGGCTGCGGTGACTCCCCCACGGCTGCAGGGGGCGCTGTGGGCGCGAGTGCGGCAGCCTCTCCATGCGATGGAAATGGCGGCACCGGCAGCAGTGTGGGGGAGGAGGTGGTTCCTGTGCAAACTCACAGGGAGCAGTCCTGGCACTGAGCTGGTCTGCAGCAGTATCCTTGGAGCGGCAGCTGGAACGGCAGGGTGGGCAGATCCAGGGCAGGAGCTACAGTCTATCAACAACCCCAGCCGCGGCAGGGGTGGTGGGGCCAGCCAATCTCTGATCAGCCTTAGTTACTATGTACCGCTGTACCCTCAAGCTGCTGTAGGACTGGCAGAGACAGCCGATCGGCATGTAGTATAATTCTATGGAGGAGCTGGCAGCACGCACGTCTGTGCTCTCCAAATGCCGCGCCGTAAAGAGAGCGAACGCAGTAGCTGCCCCCTCCAGCAAGTCCCGGAGTCTCTCCCCTTCTCGCGGCATTTTATTACAGGTCTTCAGGAGCAAGAGCCCCCGCAGGTCTTCCTGTCATACTGGAGGGAAATTCTTTTAAACAAAAAACCATACTCAAACCCACAACACCTAGTTTGACATTATCAAGAGTTATAACATTCCAGGGTCTTCTATAGCTCTGTTAGTGTCTTAAGCATATTCATGACAGATCAGATCTAGTCTCATAAAAATACAATATCAAACAATGTAACTTCTAAAAAATAATCCAGACCTAAATAATAAACAAGTAAGGAAAAGAGAGAAAGAGAAAAATTCCTACTGAAACTTTTTTTTGTTATATTACAGAATGCAGTAGAGCACACTGAATTCAATTCTCTTGTATCACCAAATGTCCAGTTATTTTATTACATAATAAATATTGGTTGATTTATCTGTATTTGTAGAAGATGAAATGCAGCAAGCACTACAAATCTGTGGACATGGAAGCTGTAATTATTGATTCTTTGTTTCAGATTTTTTTATCCCTTCTGGTTTACAGTTATGATCAATCTTCATTTTAGCTAGAAGTGACAGCAGAAATGCAAGTTCCGGGAGAACTACTCTCTAAAATACGTGTACTATAGGGCTATTGGAGAAGCATTTTGTAAGAATATTTGTTTAGAAGTCTTTTCTCCACACAAATTTCAGTGGTTGGTAGATGGAACAACTGAGCTTATTTCCTTTGTCGTTTCTAATATTTCATGTGAATTGCTTTCAGAATGATAACAGAGAGGCTGTACAGGTCCGTGTGAGCAGAGTGTGTATATTGCTCATGGCATGTAATCACAGCACTGGGACCTTGAAATACTTTTTCAAGTAGTTTGTGTTTCCCTGCAGAATGAAGACAGGGCAAAAAAGGCAGCATACATAGAGACTAAGTTCAATAAACTATGCTCTGCACTGTTCTGGACCTTGCAGTTGTTCTAAACAGGTATATTGTTGATAGTAACCTTTACATAATTTCAAATTGATTTTGCACTATTCTAACTTTATGTTGACTCCACAGTCTCTCAAGGCAGTCTGTTCCACAGCTCCATTGTCTTCACTGTGAAAATTTGTCATGTAGAGTGAAAATTTGTGTATCTTCATGTACTAATCCAATACAGGATTGAAAATAGCTAGACACCTCAATTTTGGACCATGCAAATTAAAAGATCTCATTTTCTCTGCAATATTTTTGGATGGTCCCTGCCAGGAAAACCAATCTGGAGGAATTCAAATCAAATAAAATCCAATTCCTTTCTAATGCCTATAACTTACAATGGCAAAGAATGGGATAATTCATCGTAGATGTATAAAAATAAAGAATATTAAAATCCTGAAGCTTTCCCACGTCTTCTACTTAGTCTCTACTTTTTTTTTTCTTCCTCTCAGTGGTCTGAAATAAGATAGATGTTTTATTAATAATGCTTCAGAAGCACCATAGATCATGGGAGACATTTGGATTTAATGTCTGAGCTATGAAGAAAGACAGTAGCATCTTCAGTACTGAAGTGCAGGTGCTTTCAGAGCTAGCATATACTTTCTGATGAATCCAAGAGCAGTCCAAGGGGCCAGTGGTAACCTTAAAGGACCATGAGTACACATTTATAGTGGATTAGATAATTAGTTTGCAATTTCTGGGGTATATGTTGTATAGTATATTAAAGAGCTTAATACCTATGATTTCTTCCAAACACAGTTTTAAGTGTGTTTTAAGCAATATATTGAAAAATAACTAATCTTTCTTCATGTAGGTACATTATCTTTCCCATTGAATGATTTAGCTCTTCAGAAGCAGATTTGTAAATGAGTTATGAAGCATGTAAAAAACAGAGCTGCTGTTACTGTAAGCATTGGATGAATAGGAAGCGATCCTGTTGCTTCCAGCACTTGGACACTGCTGGCTGTTGCAGCAACACTCCCAATTAGATGAGTTATCCACAAGATGGTGTACTAACACTAATAACTGGCATTCATTTTTCAAGGAAAATCGGTCTCAACTTCAGGAATGAGAAAGAATTCTTTCTACTGACTGTGGAAAAAAAATGTTTATGCACAAATTTATACCAGTATCTTCTGGATATTCTGTTGCTAATGTTTCTCTTGAAATGTTACTGTCCCATGCGTCTATGTAGCTGTTTGATGACTTCCAGTAGCTACAGTAAATATTCAAAATGTTTCTTTTAAATTCTGGAGCAATTTCATACCTGCTTAAAGATGGCCCAGGGTGCCCCAGAGAAACACCATTTTGTAGCTGGTGAAAAGATCCTTCAGTGGTGAAGACATGACAGTCAGTTTTTCTGAAACTCTTTTTCCTGATGTACCACAGAGGACATAACAGCACAAGATAATGGCAAAACTCATCACATTCCAGGTCTTGTAATAATCTGCAGGTGGATGGTAATAATCCTACAGCAGTGTATGATAGTCCTAGACACTCCCTTTTCTGTTTTCATCTTCCATCAGAGTTTGTTCTTATAATAGGACTGCGTCTGAGATAATTCCTGCAGATAAAGACACCATATTAGATACCAGATGTCTTCAGAATACTGGGGTTAAAAATCAATGGAAGCATCAATCTATCAAGGAAGTCTAAATATATGGACCTGCACTTTTTGTAAATTATTTTTATTTAGCATCTCTAAACATGCTAAATATGAAATTTTTCTACACATGTAAAAAATACATGCATTCAAACCTGGAACTTCAAAACAAATTAAATAAGTGTAAGTAACTCTTTAATTATGCAGTAGGTGATATCTATATTCCTCTGACTATGTGAATAGTCTAACATAAAAATAAATACTGGAGTCTGAGTTAGTAGAAGTTTTAATAGTATATGTAGTTTTTAGGCCTGAATCCTATGCATAGCATTGAACTAAATTGAGAATATTTGGTGGTTTAAGACTTTAAATCTTTTAAACAATTTCCATTTTCATCTGTTTACTAGTTTTGCCTTAGATTGTGATACAAAGTGAAATTAAAGCCAAGCAGATCTAAAGAAAGTGAGTCTCAGAGCAGACTCTCCGTGTTTACCACTCCACTTATAATGCTGTTTCCCATTAATAGATTTCAGCAGTTTGAGTACATCTGTCAATATCTCAGTTTGTTACTGTTTTCTATGATTCTGGAAGTGAATATAAAACCTTATTTGTCTCCAGATACTCGTTTCTGAAAGCATATTGATGGATTGCCATTTTACTTAATCAAACAGCAGGAGTAATCAACTACCTCATCCTCCCCAAACAGTCTTACGAGCTGTGAAATAAATGCCCTCATTCAAGTTGATAATAATTCTCTATTCTGTACATAAGCCTATCAAAGATGGCTTAAAAAGGCAAAATGCAAGTCTGAATATACATTTTTAAATTGGATATAGTGAAATATAGGAGAAATCTATCTGTAAATCTGCCAGGAATGAGAAACTTATAGGCCAGAGAACTTTTTTTGGTGCCTAGGGAAGTATATCTCCTTCTAGTGATGTACCAAAAGATAGACACCTGGGTCACACAGTGAACTGTACAGTTATCTTTTCAATTTTTTAATGTCATGTTATTTCTAAAAAACATTAATATTTTTTTAATCAGAATTCAAAATTCTATGATAATTTCAGATTTTAATGTTTTTCTGGGGCAGAGATGTGAGATTTTTGCTATGACTGCAGTCTTTCAGTCATGGAAGGATCTAAATTTACAGAAATTAAGCTATACATTACAAATCAAGCTCCTTACAAATGTGGCATATAAGTCAACTTAGATTAATTGCACAACAAAGAATTGGTATTGACCTGGCACAAGTCATCAGATACGGCTGTCAGATTTAAAAAATGGTACTGATTGCACGGCAAGAATAATCAAGCAAGTAAATAGTTTTTTTTGAGTGAGAAATGTACATTTAAAATTGTTATAAAGACATTATTTGTATTTTTTTTTTTACTTTTCTTGCATAATAAAGCAGGATTGTTACTTACATTTTAATTATTATTTAAAATGGGGGTTGTTTTCATTTTAGTGAGGTCACTTGCTGATCTTTTACTGGTGTCTTTTCCCTGGTGTCCAGTGATAGAATATGCGGAAACATTTCAAAGCTGCACCAAGGGAAATTTAGATTGGATATCAGGAAGCATTTCTTTACTGAGAAGGTGGCCAGAAATTGTAACAAACTTCCTGGACAGTGGTTCACAGCCCAAGCCTGGCAGTGTTTAACATGTATTTGGACAATGCCCTTAATAATGGCTTTAAGTTTTGGTCAGTTCAGAAATAGTCAGATGGTTGGAGTAGATGATTGTTGTAGGTCCATTCCAAATGCAGTGATCTGGTCTGGTCTGGTCTGGTCTGTTCTGTTCTATTCTGTTCTATTCTATTCTGTTCTGTCCTGTCCTGTCCTGTCCTGTGCTGTTCTGTTCTGTTCTAGTCCATTCCATTCCATTCCATTCCATTCCATTCCATTCCATTCCATTCCATTCACACTTGTAATTTATTTCATTTGTTTCACTGGAATGGTTCCTCATGATCATAGAAACAGAATAAATATTTTTGGGAGTAAGAAGTGTCAGAATTTCAAAATGTAGCTGCCTAGATTACATGAATTCTTCAATCCACATGCTATATAATTTTTTTGTCCTTCAGAGTATGTCTTAAAAATGGATTCCTGACATTTAAACATTTTCCATTGACTTTAGGAGGAATGAACCTTTTGCTTCAGTAGGTCAGCTGCAATTCCTATTCTGTAACAAATCCAGCTAGAAAACTAAGCTCCAATTTTCCTTATGTGAATGCTAAAAATCCTACAAAAGCAGACCAGAAAACAGGTGTGGAAGCATACACGATGACAAGATTACTTGATGTAAAACGTCTTGGGAAAATACTTGATGCTTTAATTGTTATGATTCCATTGAACTGTTACCTCACTTTTGTCGCCTTTCATGAGACACTTTAACAATGCCTAGTTTGGAAGAGATGTCCGATATTGTACTTTAAAGAAGAGGGATAGTGAGCTTTGAGCCAGTGCCTTGCCTCTGGGGTAAGCTGTTGTTACAGTGTTGCATGACTCATCTTTCCTGTTGATTTCTGTTAAGAGTAATTCTGAGTCAACTACTCAGTGAGTATTGATTTTAAGAAAGGGGCTATAAATATATAAACCTGTAGTGAGCAACATGCCTAGGTTGACAATAGTTAACTCCTCTGCTGGCCAAAGGGCTCCTTTCCTGTTGAAGCTGGAAATGATTAGAAAAATGTACAGACTTCTACGGGAAGAATGAACATTGTCTGGAATGGAATTTCCTCTTGCAATACCTGTCATGGCTCTTATTCCTTTCTCATTTTTCATTTATTGGAATTTGCTAGCTACCTATCCATTCCATTAAATAATGCTATAACACTGGCTCTGGGGGCCTGCTCGAGGCCACTCAGTGTCATTCTGGGAGTGGCCCTGGTTTCCTGGGGGCTGCAGCTTGCAGTGTCCCCAGACACAGGGTGTCCTCGGGCAGCTCTGTTAGTGCTGGCTCGTCTGTGAGAGAGAGAGCCCCGGGCCGATGGTGTGGGCACAGGCGAGAATAAAGGCCAGAGAGAAGGGCCTTGGTGTGATTTCCAGCTCTTTTATTTCCCGGGGAGAGGTGCAGGGATCAGGGAGAGCTGAAGGCTTCATAACCAGGAGCAGGGACACAGGGAAAGCAGGGGATTTATAGGGATACAAGCAGGGGAAGTAACCAATTGGGGTACAAGGATTTGCATGTAACCAATAGAGAACTGAACTGCTACGAAGTTTCTAGAACATAACCTTACACAGAACATGAAGCAATGAGGTAACTAACCAATGAACTGAAACATGTAAACAAAGCTGCAAGGGACGCTGGGGGTGAGCCAGGAAGCTCACCCTTGACAAGGGAGTGTGGCTCAGACAATGGCAACCTCAGGCTGTGCCCACCAGTCTTGAGCCTGTGGGGCTGTGGCTTTTGCCACATATGCTGCCACAATGCTATGGCTATAATAATGATTTACAGTTATTGCTTCTACTTTTACAGAGGGACTTGCAAAAATAAATAAAGACATGGCAATTGATGAATTTACTGCTCATGCTCATTGCAAATCAGAAATAAACAGAAACATTAGAAAAGAACAAAAGATGATGGTAGGTTATTTCTAAAGTATGACTGATAGCTAATTTTAAAAGATTTCTCTAATAGGTAGCTTTAATTAGTAATCTAGAAAGTAATACTGTCACTACTCAAAGTTGTTACATTTTGCATTTGATTACAATGCTCCAAATTCAAGCATTAAATGAAAGTAATTTCAGTTTGGTGTTTCAATTTTGCAGCTCAGCTATATAATTATTTCCCCAAATCCTGGCTATCTGCTCAGGTGTGTTGATTCTGCTTGTCCAGTCCAGACATTTCAGTGAAATAAGACATCTTCCTTCAAAATAACTGTAGTGGTTTGATTCTGGATGGGTACCAGGTGCCTGCTAAGCCGCTCTATCCCTCCCTTTCCCAGTGGGACAGGGGAGAGGACAAGATGGAAAAAAAAAAGGTAGCCAGTGGGTTGAGATAAGGCAGTTTTTATGGAAGCAATGGAAAAGGAAAAGTGAAGCTCTGCATGCGCATAAGCAAAAAAAGAAAAGTCTCTACTTCCCATCAGTGAGTGATGTTTGGGCACATCCCAGGAAGCAGGGCCTCAGCACATGGAGTGGTTCCTCTGGAACACAAACATTAAGGAATGCCCCCCCTTCCTCCTCTCTCTCCTGGCTTTTATATCTGAGCCGATATCATATGGTATGGAATATCCCTTTGGTTCCTTTGGGTCAGCTGGCCTGCTTGTTTTCCCTCCCGAGGTCTTGCCCACTTCCTGCCCCTTGATGGGGAAGAATGTTAGAGGGACAGTGCTGCTCAGCAGTAGCCAAAACACTGCTGTGTTATCAACTGAAGCACAGCACTGGCAGGGCTGCTGAACTCTACCTCAGTCAGACCCAATATAATAACTTTTAAAATTTCTGTGTAGTTAGCTTTCACTTTTTATGTCCTACTCTAGAGGACATGTAAATGCAAATGCTGGGTAATAAAATGTCTTAAGTAGAAGACATTACATTTATGTTTTGCTGTCTCATAATATTGCTTTATTTCTACTTATCATCAGTCATACTGGAGTAGACCATACAGAAATCAAAGAGAAAGTGTTTGGTATATGACTTTTAATGAATGACAGAGAATATGTTGCCTTATCCTCTGCTGGATTAATGCCAGCTTGGGAAAGAGACATATATCCTAATCTTTTGCATAAGTATCTATAATAACTTGATTTTTACTACTGAATATATGTTAGCATTACTTGAAAAGCAGAAGTAGCTTCTTGAACAATGCACCTCTTGAGCTGCCACAGATTTGGATCACCTGACCCATGAAGTTAATCAAAGCTTCCCCTTCAGTTAATGCATTGAGAAGGCTCTCTCTCCTTCATGTAACACTCATTTTCCTATCTGAGGACATGTCTAGAAACAAAAAAGATGAATTAGTCTGAATAATAACAAAAATTAAATTAAGACTTGTTTAAAAATAAAATGTCAAATATTCCTTCTGGTGATTTCTCACTTTGTCTGTCTTTCCATTTATGTACCCATTAACCTTAAATGTTCTTGTGTGACTATTCCCAGAACACATTTTCAGGAAAATTGCTAAGACACTTGAAATCACACCTGCCATGATTGCCTGTGCCTCTTTGGCTGGGGGAAAATTGTGCAAGAACCCTCCCTGGGGGCCTCCTGACTTTTCTCAGCAGATGGATTTCAGCTTGGTCACTCATCCTTTGCCTGCTTGTTCCCAGCCTCACGCCTTGCAGGCACTGACCCTCTGGTTGGCTTCCTGGCTTGGCCTTGGAGCTGTCCCTTGGCTTGAAGCTGCTGTGGTGGTCGTAAGTCCCTTGGCTGTCCCTAGTCATGGCTGTGACCCTGCACCACTCTCCTCACTGGGGTTTGGTGGCCTGTGCCCTCACTGGTGAGGACACAGATGTTCTGGCACCCTCAGCTTCATCTCCCACAACTGGTCTCACTAGTCGGTTCCTGGGTCTTCCCATGCAAGGTGGAACCTCCCTGCTTTTTTTTCCCCAGAGCTCATTCATTGTTACATGGGAGAGTTTGGCAATTTGTGTGCAGGTTCTAAAGGTCAGGCATCGACAGCTCATCTCTCATTTTCATTATTCCTCCTTTATCGGAAATTTACTTCCAACCTGTGGTGGAATATAT
Source organism: Climacteris rufus (assembly GCA_013398175.1). NCBI lineage: Eukaryota > Metazoa > Chordata > Aves > Passeriformes > Climacteridae > Climacteris > Climacteris rufus. The sequence continues at coordinate 55,556 of VZRZ01004480.1, forward strand.
TCAGTTATTCCTCTGAAAAATTAAAATATCTGCTTTGAAAGGTCCTTGACTTTCTAAAGTTATATGCACTTACTTGACTTTGAAATGTTAGTATTAAGCTTTAAGCAATAAAGTGTTAAAAACATACATTCTGTGAGATCTGTCATGAACAGATTAGGTGTTTATCCAAGGGACTGCTGTTCTTTCAAGTGAACTTCAGAAGCTCAGATTAACCAATTGATCCTAAGGAACATACTCAAAAGCTGAAGTTGATATGTTTTCTTTTTCTCCTTTCTCCCCATTGCTTAAGGCTGTACATTTTCCCCTCTGTCAGGATAAATATATAGTATTGTGAAAAAACCTGCACTTTCCTCAGAGCTGTAAGTTATAAAGAACTCCTTGCTTTGTGTTGGTAGAATTGCAGTTTCTGTCTCTGCCTTTAGAAAAAGAAAATGCCCCATAATATATTAGCCACAGACGTCCTTTTCCCAATGAAGGCTACAGATATGCTACTTTATGTGTAGGGAGCAGATTTTCTTCTAGTGGTTTAAGGCTGATAGGCCAGGAACAAGACACATTCTAAGGCATTTTTGCACCACACTTTATTATTACCAAAACAATTAACTTGTTATTTGTGTTTCCTCATTTATTTGTACTAAGTGGTTATAATATATTGTCAGCTGGTTTTTGTCTGCTCTTTAAAATGTCTACAAAACTTCAAAGTAAATCTCCTTAATTTTTTTCTTAAATCTATGTCATAAACAATGTCCACAAAGATATCTATGTAATAAAAAGGATGAAATTCATAGATCATTGCTTTCTTGAAAAAAACCCAAACAATAAACATGGAACAACCTTTGTAATAATTTTTGCTACCTTTATGCATGAGTGAGTCAGAAATCTGCATTTAATTTTTTTTCTAATTCTATTTGTTAGCTTTAAAATATCTAATCTATCAGTTTATTGTTCTGGTTGAAAAGGACAGGTGTCTGCCAAGGAAGGTGGAAACCTTCCTGGAATGGAAAAGATGAACCCCTCCCTCCAAATTATCTTAACCTTGAAATTACGGGGCTTTCAGGCAAAGACATGGGGAAATGAATAACAGTTCTTTACTAGGATCTATACACATATATACATATTTAAAACAAGACAGACAAACAGCAGCAACAACAAAAAGAGAAACGCACTAGCAGCCTTTCTGATGTAGTTCGGGGTACACCCGGCAGGGCCGCTGCTGGCCTGTGCCGAGGCAGAGCGGCTGCAGTGACACTCGCGGCCAGCAGGGGGCGCAGGCGGGCTCTGGTGAGGCCAGGCAGGTGTGAGGGTTCCCCCGCGGCTGCAGGGGGCGCTCTGGCGCGGGCGCGCTGGCCGCTCCCCGTGGCGAGTGGCGGCGCAGGCCGCAGGGAGGAGGGCGGGCGGCTCCCTCTGCAAACTCCGGGACAGCAGCGCGGCTCAGCCACAGCCCCGGCAGTGGGCGGCAGGCGGCCCAGGCAGGCAGGCCCGGCCGGGGAGCGATGGACCTCGGTATCACCCACTGAGTGGTCAGCAGCAGGCAGGAACAGCAGAGGCGTGCAGACCGGGGCCCGAGGCCACATGTGCAGTGATCCGGAGTAGCAGCAGCAGCGACAGAGACGGACGGGCGGTGCCGGATCCAGCAGTGCCACGGCCCCAGGAAAGCAGGGCAGGCAGACTCAAAGGGGTGGCCCGAGCTGCAATGTAGCCACAAACCTTGGAGCCAAAGGCTTCCTGCAAGGCACCCAACCCTTCTTAGCTCCCAGCCCAGCACAGGCTGACCTGCTCCCAGCTAGGAGTCTGCTGAGTTATAATGTGGCAAGGCTCCCAGCCAGATACACACACGCCTTCACACACGTGGTCCTTTGGCACCAATCCCTGAACCAGAACAGAAGTGAGCGGCTCCTGGGCCCGCCCCCACCAGGATCCCAGGCCAAGCTCACACATTTATCACGATACCCCTGAGCCGGGAAGGGGGAACGAGGGATAAAGAGAAGCAGTGACAATTTTTAGGCACAAGCTGAATATGGGGTAATCATCCCCAAGACATTCATTTATTATTTATTAACATTTATTCTTAAAAAAGAGAAATAACTAGAATTAGAAAAATGCAGAAATTGAATTGTATTTAAAAGATTTTAATAATTTAATTAATAGGTTTAAGTCAAACTGTTTTGGGTTTTTTTTCACCAGGGGTATGATTTTATGAACTGTGAAGAGCTTCTTATGTTCCCAAACTAAATTTATAGCAGCAGGTAGTTTTTATGAATGCAGATTGGAAAGAGATGTTCTGAAAAATGTGTCTTGGCTGTGAAACATTCTGGTTGTTCAGAAGTACTGGAGCACCTATATGTGGGAACTACATTTTTATTGTGGTAATCAGTCCCCAGTGCTCTGGGAAATCTGGCAACTGGATCATTTTTGAAACTTTCAGCTAAACCGACTTGCTCCTTCTGCTTGTTGTTTTCATGTATATAAATATTTATAATTATTCAATTCCCTAGAAATAGAAAACAACAACAATAAATAATGCAAAAGTTGTCAGCTACTTCACTCTTGCTTTAAAACTCATAAACTCAGTGCTAAACTATTGTCATAACATTCAGGAAATACTGTGGGAAGTAGGAATACCTCTGCTAAGTTTGCTAAAGATCTTTTCACCAAAGATCACGCAGAGGACAGGTCAGCTGCGGGTCAGACAGCCGGAAGAGCGGTTGGAGACTCAGGCCAGACACAGCACAAGGCGGGCACATGGACACTGCGTGAGCAGAGAGCTGACTGGACACAGGAACGCGTGGACGCCACATACACAGGAAGCTGACTGGATGGAAAAACACATGAACCGCTGTGCCTGTCTGGCCTTTGGCCAGTGAGTGCTGCTTTGGGTAACAGTGGGTTCGGTTCGGTCAGGGTATAAATAAATCCCACTGTGTTACAATAAATGATCTCCTTTGAACATAGAAGGGCGTCCGTGTGTCTTTGTTCCTCAGTGCTACAAACTACCATGGGTAAAGAACAAAAATCCTGGTTTGACTTCTTTGAAAAACACAGTGAATAGAAAGATACAGTGATTACAGCTCTTGCTTACTGATAGTTGCACATACCAGTGTCAGGGAAGAGAGGTGGTTTGGACTAAGGTTTGCATTAGCAAGAGAGCAAAAAAATTGCACAAATTTGCATGTAGAGGGGTTGCTGCCTATAGAAGGCAGGCACTATGACATCTTCTCTGCACATAGCAGAAGATCTAGAACATTTTGCTCTACATGAAGAATAATATCCATAACTCAGGAGAAGTGAGGAAAGAGGTAAAAAGAGTGAATCCTTAGCAATGTCTGTGACTGTGGGGACAAGTGGACAGCTGGGGAATACAGAATCAGATGAGGAATGTTGAAGGACATGGAAAAGTTGAAGAAGCCTCAAAGAGGAAAAGGATAAAAGAGAAACACAAAATAATAAGACCAGCATGGATTTTTTTCCGTGTAAGACTAGAAAATATTGTGTGGACTGTTTTAGAGATTGTCAAACATCTGATTAACATACTTTCCCTGCTTGCATTATGAAATACAATTTTCAAAACACAGACTTAGATGGATGTAACCGTTGTGTTCTAAAACCGACTAAAATCCATTAAGAAAAAAAATTACAACTAAGAGAAGCAGTTCTTACAAGGATTAAGTTCTTTGAACATTCAGGTTTAGGATAGTGAAATAAAAGTATGGATGGACAACATGGAGCAACTGATCTAACTTAAGCTTTTAGTGCACTATTAAGTGTGAGAGGTAGGAAACTAATACACCTCAGACAGAAATCAAGTGTTTTAGACTAAATTTCAGCTGTGTAACCCTCAAAACCACAATTCAAAATCTAAACTTTGGTTTATAATGTAGTTACTTCTTAGAAGCAAGAGATGAGAAAGTGACACAGCAGCTCAGTAGCAAGTAGAATATCTATTTCCCTTCAGCATCAGCAAAGAAATATGCAGTTACCTCCAGGCTGTTTTCATGTTTTTGATTTATACATTTTATGTTAATGTAATTTGTTCTGGACTGTCATGGAAACTACAATACTGCCCTTAGACACAGGTCTTGTGCCTTTCATTGCACAATTCGTGTGCTTCTCAATGTTCAGTGTTGAAACACTGGACTCCAAGGCTACTCCAAGGCATTGCTGGCGATAGAACCGCAACTGAGTGCACAGATTTGAAAACTTACTTTTGCTTTCTTGCTCTTTTTAGAATATTGGTAGTTGTTGAATACACTTTAAAGGCATCTTAAAATGGGAAAAAAACAGGCAAAGATACATGAGAGAGCTGAGCCATTTATCTCTGTAAATGTTGAATATTACAATTTCCATTACTTTTAATTGCTGTAGAAAATGCTCAATACCTTTAAAAATGAGTCCTTTGGAGAACAAACAACAGATTGATAATTCTGTTATCCTCTCCTTTATCTCCTTTTGTTCATGCTCCTTCTGTGTTGTTCTACTTCTTAGCTGCTTTCTTTATAAACTTTCTCCAATGCATTTAAAGCTAGGCATCACAGGCAAATGATGTATTAAGTGAGATCTAAATTCTGAGTTCTTCAACTTCCCTCTGAGGTGTTGTATGATAAATATATTAAATCATGATTGAAGGCTTTATAAAGCACATTTACAAAAAAAAACGAGCCCAAAGTCCTTAATAGATCTTTCCACAATTTAAAAATCTACTGTTCTTAAATTGTGAGTAGTACACACATACAATAAACATAAATCAGACACCTGTAATGTCTTGTCCTATTTATTTGACAATAGTCTAAGAATCCAATGTCATTTACCTTTCTTCTGTATCAAGTGACCTGCCATGATACCAGAAACATTTTGGTTTTGTAAAATTGATGACAATGATAATACACGTCTTTTCTCTTGGGATATGTATTACATTAAAATGTTCTGTAATCATTTTAATTCTGTTTGCTCGAGATTTCTTAACAGTACCAATCTGAAAGAAAAAGTACTGTATACTGTCGCTTGCAATTCGAGAGTCACCAAATACACCACACGCACTCACAGAGATACAGGTGGTACTTCGAAAAATACCGACCGATCGATTCTTTATTCCAGGATTTGGCTTACATTTATAGTAAAATACAGAGGTGCTATTAGTTTAACTGCTATTGGTCACTAACATTTACATGATTATTCACAATTAGTCTTGATTGGCTATAAACAATATAATAGTGCTACTCAGAGCAGTTTTGACTTGCTCTTTGTTCTGTGTATCTTGTTCTTTCTATGCTTATACATTGTAGCATTTAATATTCTTTCTCACATCCTTGACAAGGACAGCTATGGCTACTTTCAGCTTAGATTATGTCAGCATGGGAAACTATATCAGTACAGAGTTATGAATTCTCTTTATATGCCTTTGTGCTCTACTCAATCAACTATTATTTCCCTATTTATGTTTATGTGCAGTTACGAATTTTTTCATGGATATCTATATGCCCTAATTCAAGCATCCATTCTCCAACAGTATACCACGTTAAGTACAAACCTTAATTCTAGCTTGGAGATGCTCTTGGGGTTTTTCTAGTTCAGCAGCCAGTGTTGAGTCAGTAAAGCATGCTATTTCCTCTGTTGTATTCTTGGTACATGCTCATGATGAATGTGAAAGGTTGTCTTCCTCTTTTTAAATGAATAGGAAACACTATAAGGAGCAGGTGAGCAGCTTATAGGATATACAGTAGGGATTTATGTCTGTTTGTGGGAACAACACCACTAAATAATAAACAGACCTCCTCTTTCGACTCTCTGTTTCACAACCAAATTTCAGCATTATTCAATCCGGACAAGAAAAAGTTTGATTTGGCTTCCAACGTGCAGAACGGTAGGTGATGGCAGAAGCCTAGCAGATGAAAAACAAAAAACAGACTATCAAAAGAACTAACGTCCAGTTTATCCCTGTTAGGGAAGAGAGCTGTGAGATGGGTGTCAACAATTCCAGCACAACACAATGCCATTTTATTCAAGAAAACATTTGCAGAACGTTTACCTGCATTTGAAATAAAAGAAATGATTGTGGGTAAGAGAGATATTAATGAAGTAAATTTATTAGTCCAGGAAATCAGTAATGGACTTGAATATTTTATCTCCTTATTTTTGTCTTTATTTGGTGAACTCTAAAACAAACAAGAAATCCCCATTAAAATATTTCATATTGTAAAGTAAATTCTTGAAATAACCATTTTTTTCTGTCACATAATAATCCACATAAATAGATAATGTAAAAATTCTGGAAAGCAGTGAAATGAAAGTGGTGAGAGAAAACAATGATAATAAAGGGACAAGGAGCCTAGATGTTGAATGAGGAAGAAAATCTAATGCCAATTACTACTGGCATTGGTAATATCCTACTTTCTCCCCTTGCCTAATATGAAGGATTAAAAATCTTCCTCTTTCTTTGAAGCAAGCACTGCTTAAGAGGTGTAAAAAACATAGTAATCATAGCTTGTGCCTGAATTCAATACAGAGAATGTCTACAGGATTAGAAAATGGTTTTGTAAGGCTGTAATGTGAACATACTGAGAGAGAAATCTCATTCTGGCAAGACATGAGATCTATGAATTTTTTCTTGCTTCATATAGTGTTTTAAGAGAATGATGAAAATACTGATTTTGTTTATCCATACAAAGGACAGGGTGATAGGAGAATGTAATTAATATCTCCTAAAGTTGCAGTAATTGTAGACTAACTGAACTACTAAAGATTATTTTCTTTCTTATTTTGCTGACCAGTGCAGTGAACTATGAAAAATAAGGATGCTACCTCAATTCCTACATACAATGCTTATGAATCTCTCCAAACATATCTGTATCAATATTGTGGGTCTTGTTAGTAGGCTAGTAGAGTGTTGAATCATCCCTTTATTGAGTACAGTGTAGAACTGTGGCATAGACTGCAAGCTGCTATCTCACCTATTTACAACTGCTTAGGAAATAAAATGCAACTTTTTAACGGGATTCTTTACTGGCTTTCAGAGCCATTACATTAAATAAATACTGAAAGCATCAGCTAAGTATAAAACATAAATCAAACTGACATCAATGAGTCATGAAAACATAAATCAAACTGACATAACTTAAATAACATACATGTACATGCAGCCTTAGACTGATTGTAATCCTTTAATGTTTTTTCTAGATAACAGTGATGCCGAGGGATTTTTGCTTTTCTGCTTTGCTATGTAAGAACCCCTGTAATTTTCCATTGTAGTTGTTTAGTACAATAGGATCCTATGCCCCAGACATAGTAGAACATGTTATTGCCTTAGTATCCCTGAGAAAGGAACATTCCATTGTCCTATGATGATTGAAATATGAAAGTTATAGAGGATAGTAATAACCCAATAAAAGTTTAACACATACAAGCATCCCATTCTAATTGGGAGATTTTTGTCAATGATGTTAATTTGTAAAACCTATGATAAATACCAGAGCGATGACTGCGTGGGCATTACTACTACTTTGACCATCTTTGTACCTCTCTTAGACTCAGGGAGTCATCTTGTCACCTTTTGACTCTCTCAGGGCCATTGTTTGGTGCAGGGGGGCCCCCCCTCACCTCTGCAGTTTGTTCTTGGATGTCAATGGAAATAAAGATATTTGTTTTTTCCCCTTCCCTCTTAACTTGGTTCCAGCTTCTGATTTTTAGCCTGCTTTTAGGCATCAAAAGAAATTAAAGAGACATGAAAATAAATAAAATTTCAGTAGGCAGCAGACTGGAAGGCACATACAGAATTTTTACCTACATCTATATCTATTTTCTCTTCACAGGTACCCTTTTTTTTTTCTCTTTTGCTCATGGCAGCTCCAAACCTTTGAATCATAGAATGGTTTGAGTTGGAAAGGAGATTTAGATGTCATCTAGTCCAACTGCCCTGCAATGAACTGGGACATATTCAACCTGATCAGTTTGCTCAGAGCCTCATCCAACCTGGTCTTGAATATTTCCAGGGATGGGTCATCCATCACCTCTCTGGGCAATCTGTGCCAGTATTTCAGCATCCTCATTGTAAACTCTATTTCCCTATATCTAGTCTGCATCTATCCTCCTTTAGTTTAAAACTATTACCCCTTGTCCTTTATAAAAGTTTTGTCTCCCTCTTTCTTATGCGCTCTCTTTAAGTACGAAAGGCCACAATAAGGGTTCTTTGGAACCTTCTCTTCTCCTGAAGAGAAGGCTGAATAAACCCAACTTTCTCACCTATTCCTCATAGGAGAGGTGTTTCACCCCTCTGATTTTTTTTTGTGGCCCACCTCTGGACCTGCTGCAACAGGTTTGTGTCTTTCCTGTGCTGAGGACTCCAGTACTTCATGGAGGGTCTCAGCGGTGAAGAGAAGAGGGCTCCTATGTCTGAATGATAAATGCATCAATAGGTGCACAGATTTGATAAATTTTTAAAAGAGAACCTGTCAGTCACAGTTTATATCATAAGAATAATTTCCAATTCCCTACAGTTAGATTTAGTCATACTTTACTTCTTGTTTGAAAAGTGAAAATTCCATCAATCTCACTGAAGTTCTATCTACTTACAAAACCAATAACAGCTCAAGGAAAAAATGATAAAAAAAGCCTCTTCAAATTAAAACACCTGCTCAATAAAAGCCCCTTGTGATAACTTGTGTTTGTCAATGTCATAATTTTATTTGACGATTCAAGCAAAAAAAAAACTTTGCAAGGAACAATTTATAGATCTAAGATTGCAGGGATACATAGGGTCTTACCAATGCCTTGTTCTTGGAGTTTTAAAAGGTTATCTCCTATGACATATCCCTTTAATGTTGGAAGGTCTAGTACTTAAAATGGTTTTTAGACAGTTCAGTGGATAAGTCCAAGGGTAAGAGTGCTCAGAAGGCTTGGGTTTCGGTGTCATCACTGTCCCTTTTTAGGGATAATTAATTTCTTCTCATTTCACAGTGTGCCTGCCCTGCTTATTTATGTTTTAAAATCTCTGATCTGAAGATTGTCTCTTAGCAGGTCAAATTTCCTTCGAACTTATAAAATTAAATGGCAAAATAGCTATTTGGCTGGGATGTCAGTGGTCCAATTCAAATAGATGCTGTGTGAGTACTAGTTAAAATGAGATTTCAGGAGAATCATGTGTGCAATGGGACTGTGGCCTCATTAATTTTGTATGTTTGCATGAAAGACATAGTCATAGAGGTGTTCTTTTGCTGCAGTATGTCTTTTGTTAGATTTTCTAAATTCCTCTAAGGGTTCATTTCATTTTTTTTTCTCAAACACATTTCAAAATTGGCATGGAAGAATGTTTTTGATAGAATTTGCTTTATGAACAAGACTATGTATCTTGAAACAAGTTTATCTACAACAGAGGTGGTTTAACCAGTTTTATGACTATAAGTTCTGTTATTCTCTCCGTAAAAACAACATCTGTTCTCCCTGAAATGCTTTGTTTTTGGGCAGCCTTCTACACTGCAATATCTAGGCAAGGCAGATATTTCTGAGAACTGAACAAACTGACAAAGTACATGTAAAACAGTATCTCACCTTGTTTTTTTATGATAAGGACCTCAGGCAGCATTTCACACTAAAAAATGCCTTCCATGTTAAAACTCTGAGAGCTGGAGAGTGTGTGCAGCAAGGAAGTTATATGACCTAAAAAAAGGTACTCTGAAAGTGTATTTTGTAAGCTATTTTTATAATTTAGAAATTATAGTACAGAAAAATAACAACAAAAACAATCAAAAAGAGCATGTCACGTACAAAACGTGAATTATTTTGTGTAGTAGATAATACATGTACATAATAAATGTGAGGTTTATCCTAATGCTGTGACATCTGGAATCCAGCCATTTCTATCAAAATGTTTATTTCCACATGCTTTTGGTTTTGCTTCACTTTGCCCTTTCCTCCTAAAAGAAATGAAGCAAAAACTACTGGAAGCACTCTCTAAACTTCATTACGCAGGAAAATCTGGCATGTCTTGCAATAATTGATTGCTGTCCAAATCTAGCCTGTAATCCTCGATTAAATTTTTCTGGTGTCCTGTTTACTGGGATGTGGGTAGGTGATTGCTCAGAAGTAGTAGCAGGTGTAGCGCTAAAAGATGCAACTTACTCTGACTTCAGATTGGTACTTATTCAGAGTATCAACCTGCACATGTCATTACAGATTTCTACAAGCTTTTTAAGTTTTCTGGCACAGCAATTCACTTGTTTGTCTGAAAAAGTAATCCTGGTCTGTCCCCATTTCCTTGTAGAAATGAGTATTCATATGTAACCTAAGGTCTTAATGGCATGTTTTTGAAGTGGAAATGGGGGGAATGTATCTTTAGTGATGAAAGTATCTTTATGCTAGTTCAACTCTGTCAAATTCAGTCTACCACACTGCAGTTTTTCTGCACATTAATGTGACAGTGGATGTACAATAAATATCAATTTAATTTAAATGTGTAACTCTGTATGAGGAAAGGTAGGAATGTCTGAATACTGATTAAAAGGCTCTGCTGGAAGACTGTTGGTCCTTCTGAGAACTAAAATTACAGAATATTAGTGTTAATTCTTGCTACTGATATAAATTCTCTCCAGAATTTACAAAAAAAGGAAGGCTTGGCTGTCACAGTAACGACACAAAAGGAAGAGCCAGAGACACCTGTTACCAGGATCAGAGAGAAGGAAGGAAGGGGGGCAAGACCCGCCTTCTTTATTTTTTATATCCATTTAGAAATCACTGTTCATTGGAGAAAATCAGTTCTTCCTCCCTCAATCACAATGGTCAAAGGAAATGTCCATTTAAGTTCTGTGTCCATGAGAAAGGAATGCAATGATAAGATACAGTTACAATAACACAGCCATGTTTACAGAGAAAACTGTGAGAAACTAGCTACAGAAAATGAAAACATTCAGGACTGCAAAAATCAGGGCAACACTTGGCTTTACTTCCTAACTTTTTTTCCCTATATTTCCTGAGACCTACTCATTTCTTCTTAGAGAAGAAAATTATTCGTGTGGATAAAATATATCGTTTGAGCTGGATCTCAGGTCATAATAATGTGGAATTACTCACATCACTTTTACTGGTTAGATGATAGGTAGTCAAATGCAAATGTTTTTGTTTTCCAGAACTTTTCAAACCATGATCACTTTTGATGATCATATGATGCTTCTGTGTATACATATAATTCTGTTATCTGGTAACTAAAATACAAAAGAAGAATAAAATAATTTAAGTGTGTTTTCAATTGAAATCAAGGTCATTATTCAGACTATAAATCATCTGGACTGGTGAATGTTCATCTGTGTTCTACTTCTCTTTTTAGACATGCCATGTTCCTAAGCAATGAATGAATACATTAACTTTGAGTTGATTGATCTGTAAATGAGCAAAAGTTCAACTTCAGAACCTACCTTATAAGGATATAAAGGTCTATCCATTTTTTTCTTTCAATTACAAAACATTAGATTTTCACTTTGTGATGAACTACTTCAATTTTGATTTGTCTCAACATTGATTGTAGCCGCGCTGCTGGACGCGCTCTGCCGAGGGCTGGGGACAGACCCGAGGGCGCACGGCGTCCTGCACTGGCTTGCCCTGGTGGTACGGGGGCTGGCTGCCAAGCTGCAGCGCTTCTCCCCCAAGCAGGGTTCCAGCCGTGCCTAGCTGGACAGTGTCGGCTTCTCTGCTGAGCAGGTTGCCCGTAGCCCGGTGGTCTTCGGCGGGACGGCAAGAACAAAGACCAAGGAGGGGCCTCTGTCCAGTGATTTCAGCTCTTTATTAAGGGCAGGGCAGCAGGAGAGGGTCCAGGGAAAGGTCCGGGAGCAGGAGCAGGAAAGAGGGTCCGGGCGAGCTGAAGGTGCTGGAACTGAGCACCGCTCTCCCAAAGACAGGGCTTTTTATGGGGAAAGGCGGGGGGG
>VZRZ01004480.1:73964-125316 GCA_013398175.1 Climacteris rufus
CTAAGAAAAGAAAACACCTGAGCATCTGAGGACTAAACTCATTAAAGATAAAACCCCCTCCCCGGGTTCCCCTTATGATCTGGGAGGAGAGAGAGAGGGCTGTGAAGCTTTCGGGAGGAGGGGGGGGGCGGGGAATGGGAGGACGGCAGAGAAAAGAATATTTGAAAAATGTTCCTTTGTTTTTGCTTGCTCCTTTTACTCTGTAATAAATTCACTTTATCACTCAGAAGCTCTGACCTTGTCTCAGCCTGATTTTACTCCTCTGCCAGCATTTCTTATCGTGGGTTTAGTAACACAGTTCAATTCAGAAAGGAGAAAAAAAGCAGTCTTAGTGGGGCCTTAGCCGTTTTGGCCAGGGCTAAACCACTACACTGATCTGTTTGTAGGATTGCTAAACTGAATCTTGAAAACAGAACTATGCAGTAGAAAGCTAAAAGTTTTTAAGAAGTTTGGATTCAAATTACTTTCATATAAGTAATTATCATTAAATGATAATAACTACAGGCCAAACTTGGGTAGAAACTTGAGCTACCCATATTTTTCAGGTATTTGTATCCCTGTGACGGTTTGGTGAACTACTTGTTGGTGACTGTTCTGTATAGTTTTTTGCTTTAGGGCTTTTCTTGTTCTCAGAATCTAAATTTTTACTGTAGCAATAGATGCTGAAAGGTGCAGTAGGCGCTCTACTATTGAGCAGAAAGTGGAAGATAGTGGTTTTTATTTGGGAAAAAGAAAAGCTGCTTGAAGGCAGAGGGAGTAAGGTGCATAGAAAACTAAAATTACTTCTATAAGTGTTGTCATTTTCAGTAATATGAATGAAAATTAAGTGGCTTCAGAGATCCTTCCCCTCCAGTTCTCCCTCCTGCTTCTCTTTCAAGTACTCCAGGCTGAAATGCTAGCACAGCAGCTGTTGAAGCTTGACATATCAGTAATAAAGCAAATTCTGCCCTGCAATGTGGACAAGGGTGCAGGAGAGACACAGTAGCTGCTTTTTCATGTGATATGAGGGTGAGGAGGGGTTGGGCAGTTGTGGCTGCTCTTTTTTCTGTTTACTTCTCTTTGTGAATCAGGGCATGTTGGTTGGTCTAAGGTTTGCTGTTGCATTGCAGTTAAGCTCATGAATCTGAGTTTGTCCATTCCCTTGGCCATTAGATGGGTCTCTTTGTGGTTAACTTTTAATGCTTAAGCATGTATCAGTATTCTTAGAACACAGTATTGTCTACAATTCAAATCCAAAAATAAAATTCCTTTTTATTTTCAAGGTATGTGCAGCCTCACATGAAATGTAACTTCACATGTAAGACAAAGTAAAAGATCCGCTCTCCTATCCCATTTCTTTGTATTTCTTTAGGCCAACGTAATTCTTTAGGATGAAGTAATCTTTTAGGTGTTATGAGATGTGACTACAATAACAAGATGAAGCAGTATAGCCCTTCAAATCAAATGTTTACATTACTCTAGTGCCTACTGAGTAGTCTATAAATAACCAGTTACTGCTTATTTGGTAGGTGAGGTAGTGGGTTATACTTTTAAACAAGCAAGGCTGCAAGTCTATACTGTCGCCAAATTATGTTTCATGGTTTAAGCTAGCGTGCTGTCCTCTGCACTAGTTAACAGCTTGTTCTGGTTTAAAAGGATGGGTGTCTGCCAAGGAAGGCGGGAACATCCCTGGAGTGGAGAAATATGACCCACTTCCTCCAAATTGTTATAACCTTGAAATTATGGGGCTTTCAGGCAAAGATATGGGTAAAGGAATAACAGTTCTTTACTAGGAGATATATAACAAGACGAAGGAACAGCAACAACAAACAAACCAGAAAACCCAATGACAGCCCTTTCTCACCTGTTACGCATTTCCCCTTCCATGTAGTTACAGGCACACCCGGCAGGGGACACTGCTAGTCCATGCTGAGGCAGAGGGGCCGCAGTGGCTCCCCCGCAGCTGCAGGGGCAGAGGCTTCAGTGGGTCCCCTGTGGCTGCAGGGCAGAGTGGCTGCAGGGCAGAGTGGCTGCAGAGCAGAGTGGCTGCAGGGGCAGAGTGGCTGCAGGGCAGAGTGGCTGCAGGGGCAGAGTGGCTGCAGGGCAGAGTGGCTGCAGGGGGTGCCCCGAGGCTGCAGGGTGTGCTCTGAGTGTGAGTGTGGCAACCTCTCCATGTGACAAATGGCAGTGCAGGCACCAATGAGGACAGGAGGTGGTTCCTGTGCAAAACTCACAGGGATTAGCAGTCTGGGCAATGAGCTGGACTGTAGCAGTAACCTCAGAGTGGCAGCTGGAGCAGCAGGGGTGGTGGACTGATCTAGGGGCAGGAGGTACAGTCTCTGAGTAACCCCAGCCTCGGCAGAGATGGTGGAGACTGCCGATCTTTGTCTGGCTACCAGAGATCATGTAGCACTGTACCCTGAGCTATGTCAGGACCCGTGGAGATAGCCAATTGATGCAGAGCCAGAATGTAGCACTATTCTCTGGATGAACTGGCACCATGTCCATCCTCTCTGACCGCTGTGCTGAAAAGAGACCGAACCCAGCCCTCACCCCATCCAGTCAAGTCCTGGAGCTTCTTCACTTCCCACAGCATTATGTTGCAACTCCTGGGAGCAACCTTTTTTCCCTGCCCCAGACAGGGAACTTTGTCTCTCTGTCTGGGAAATCATTGTGGGAGTGTGGGCTATTCCTTTTTGTTTTCTTAAGTACCGGCCATTGATTTCCCAGGCAATACCCTCCCCCCCATCCACAGGTCTCCCTGTCAGGTAATATATGGGAGAGAAATTCCTTGAAAAAAAGCTGACTCAACCCCACAATGCTGCTGCACTGAATCTGTTGGGCATGGACATGTTTTCCCCTCCAGTATGGCTTCAGACAAGCAATAAACTGATGAGGAAGACAGATGAGGACTGTGAATTTTAGTACCAGGATTTGATATTAGCCTGTAAAATACTGGTCTAAATTATTTTACTGAAATATGATTCTGTGTTAACAATCAGAAAGACTTCCCTTGGGGTGCTGTAGGCCCTCTTGGAACCTGCAAAGAGCTGTCCTCTGTCACCAAAGAATGAGCCTGAGAACTTCTTTTGCTTCTGTGATGGAACCTGGGTATAAATAAGTATATGTAGAGTGCTGTGACATACAGAGGGCTTTTCTCACACACTTGCTAAAAGTCGTGATCTTTAGCAAAGTCTTTTTTTCAGCTTTTTCTGTGTACAGCCTTAGCTCTAAAAGGTACAGTAAAGAAGACCTGCTAAGGTGATAAGTTGTGCTGTAAATACAATACTAATGGCATACAGGAATTAAACTGGGAGAGTGATTGGTAGAGGCAAGACTAAAAAGATCTTTTTTCAGATGTTCTAGATGAAGCCTTCATGTAGTTCCTGAGAAAACATTCAGTAAACCCACCAAGAGATGGATCTGATAATCAAGTTTGACATTAGCATAGGTTATGTGGCTTATGCACTTCATCCAACAAAAAATGTGACTTTACACAATTGGTCTTTAGTAATTCATTCAAAGATAAATGCTGGAATTCCAATGGATAAGGACAACAGGCTGCCAGCATTCCAAAGTGAACATATACATGTGACAGACTAAAAAAGTGATGATTGAATTTGTCTTGCAGTTTTGCCATAGACTTTCAAGTTTATAGACAGTTGGATAGACTTTCCATAAATAATTATGCCATCAACAACATCCTGTGTTTTTTTCTTCTGTGCCTTTCCACTGAATGGTCTAGCCTACATTTGATCCTCTTGACTGGTAACACCAGAAAAAATGTATTGGACCTCAGTACTGTACCTATTTTTATGCATGCTAAAAAATATTTGGAATGAAGCTATGCAGAACTAAAGGCTCAATTCAAAAATTCCTGGAAGACAGATAAACCATTTTGTCTTCAGTGCATATGACTATGAATCAGACATAAATTTGACAGTCATTGGTATTCTTGACTAGTTAGGACACCAAGCTAGGGACTTCCCTGTGTGGATATAGGATAATGCTTGTGGTGGGTTGACCTTGCCTGGTACAATGTTTCCCTTTGTCAGTACCTGGGACTTCACCTGACTGCTATGACTTTTCACATATCATGGAAAGTGTCTTGGCCATGAGATCAGCCAATTCCCTCAGGACTCTGGGATGAGTCTCATCAGGTCTCGTAGACTTATGTGTATCTTTGTCTTTCTGAGATTGTCTTTCTGAGCCACAAGGACACATTACTAGCTCATGTCCAATTCTTCAATCACTAATATCTCCTTGCTGTTCTCAATATGATCATCCTGGGTCTGTTCTGAAACTGGGGATTGACCTGATCAAGGTGCAGGATCTTGCAGTTGTCCTTGTTGAACATTCTGAGGTCCACAGGGTCTACACTCATCAAGTCTATGAAGATCCATCTGGGACTATGGGATATCATGCTTTCCCTCAGGATAATCTACAAATTTGTTGAGTGCACTTTATCTCACTGTCTATGTTGCTGATGAAGTCATTAAATAGAATTGATCCCACTGTGGGGCTTAAGAGTCATCACTTGCTACTGGTTTCCACCTGGACATTGAGCCATGGACTTTAGCTCTTTANAACTCCTGGGAGCAACCTTTTTTCCCTGCCCCAGACAGGGAACTTTGTCTCTCTGTCTGGGAAATCATTGTGGGAGTGTGGGCTATTCCTTTTTGTTTTCTTAAGTACCGGCCATTGATTTCCCAGGCAATACCCTCCCCCCCATCCACAGGTCTCCCTGTCAGGTAACATATGGGAGAGAAATTCCTTGAAAAAAAGCTGACTCAAACCCACAATGCTGCTGCACTGAATCTGTTGGGCATGGACATGTTTTCCCCTCCAGTATGGCTTCAGACAAGCAATAAACTGATGAGGAAGACAGATGAGGACTGTGAATTTTAGTACCAGGATTTGATATTAGCCTGTAAAATACTGGTCTAAATTATTTTACTGAAATATGATTCTGTGTTAACAATCAGAAAGACTTCCCTTGGGGTGCTGTAGGCCCTCTTGGAACCTGCAAAGAGCTGTCCTCTGTCACCAAAGAATGAGCCTGAGAACTTCTTTTGCTTCTGTGATGGAACCTGGGTATAAATAAGTATATGTAGAGTGCTGTGACATACAGAGGGCTTTTCTCACACACTTGCTAAAAGTCGTGATCTTTAGCAAAGTCTTTTTTTCAGCTTTTTCTGTGTACAGCCTTAGCTCTAAAAGGTACAGTAAAGAAGACCTGCTAAGGTGATAAGTTGTGCTGTAAATACAATACTAATGGCATACAGGAATTAAACTGGGAGAGTGATTGGTAGAGGCAAGACTAAAAAGATCTTTTTTCAGATGTTCTAGATGAAGCCTTCATGTAGTTCCTGAGAAAACATTCAGTAAACCCACCAAGAGATGGATCTGATAATCAAGTTTGACATTAGCATAGGTTATGTGGCTTATGCACTTCATCCAACAAAAAATGTGACTTTACACAATTGGTCTTTAGTAATTCATTCAAAGATAAATGCTGGAATTCCAATGGATAAGGACAACAGGCTGCCAGCATTCCAAAGTGAACATATACATGTGACAGACTAAAAAAGTGATGATTGAATTTGTCTTGCAGTTTTGCCATAGACTTTCAAGTTTATAGACAGTTGGATAGACTTTCCATAAATAATTATGCCATCAACAACATCCTGTGTTTTTTTCTTCTGTGCCTTTCCACTGAATGGTCTAGCCTACATTTGATCCTCTTGACTGGTAACACCAGAAAAAATGTATTGGACCTCAGTACTGTACCTATTTTTATGCATGCTAAAAAATATTTGGAATGAAGCTATGCAGAACTAAAGGCTCAATTCAAAAATTCCTGGAAGACAGATAAACCATTTTGTCTTCAGTGCATATGACTATGAATCAGACATAAATTTGACAGTCATTGGTATTCTTGACTAGTTAGGACACCAAGCTAGGGACTTCCCTGTGTGGATATAGGATAATGCTTGTGGTGGGTTGACCTTGCCTGGTACAATGTTTCCCTTTGTCAGTACCTGGGACTTCACCTGACTGCTATGACTATTCACATATCATGGAAAGTGTCTTGGCCATGAGATCAGCCAATTCCCTCAGGACTCTGGGATGAGTCTCATCAGGTCTCGTAGACTTATGTGTATCTTTGTCTTTCTGAGATTGTCTTTCTGAGCCACAAGGACACATTACTAGCTCATGTCCAATTCTTCAATCACTAATATCTCCTTGCTGTTCTCAATATGATCATCCTGGGTCTGTTCTGAAACTGGGGATTGACCTGATCAAGGTGCAGGATCTTGCAGTTGTCCTTGTTGAACATTCTGAGGTCCACAGGGTCTACACTCATCAAGTCTATGAAGATCCATCTGGGACTATGGGATATCATGCTTTCCCTCAGGATAATCTACAAATTTGTTGAGTGCACTTTATCTCACTGTCTATGTTGCTGATGAAGTCATTAAATAGAATTGATCCCACTGTGGGGCTTAAGAGTCATCACTTGCTACTGGTTTCCACCTGGACATTGAGCCATGGACTTTAGCTCTTTAACATGGCCACTTGGCCAATCCCTTATCCATCTCTAACAGTCCAGCTGCTGATCCTATGTGTCATCTTTCTGAAGGTAAGAATGGGAGACTGTATTAAAGTCCTTATACAAGTCAAGGTGAATATCATCTATAGCTCTTCTATACTATAGCAGGGTAATGCAACTTTATAGGAGAAATAAGTGTCAGACAAAAGGAGAGTATGCAGCTGTAAACACTGTTTGGGTGCTTTAAATCCCTTTGAACAGTCAAGACCTGACTGTGGGGCAGTCCTCACCCTTATGCATGCACACTTTGAGCTCTTGTGTCTTACAGTTTCCTGAAAATCTTGAAAGGACAAAGGATAAACCTTCATTTTACCAAGTACCATGTTAACAATCATATTTACTTTCCTAAAACTGGCTACACAGAAGTTAATGAAATGCCTTCTACATGAGAAAAAGAAATGTTGGATCTCAGCAAGGTAAATATATCTTTGAATAGAGAGTGGTAGGAGTAGACGGTTGAGGAATGGGAGGATGGGTGAAAGCAAAAGGCTTGGGAAGAGAGAGATGACAGTGACTCTGAAAGTAGCAGTGTGTTTGTATGTGTAAGTCAGGCATAACTACTAAAAGTTTTAACAAATATCTAGTAAGTCCTGAGTTCTGTCAGTATTGGGTACTCTGCTAAGTGGTAAGTATGACCTGAAAGTGAACTTGGTCTTATGTGCTCTGTTCACTGGCACAGATCATTCAACAGTTCTTTGAATAAAGTACCTTTATGTTAATATTAATTTTCTGCTTTTTTGTTAACAAAACAAATTTATTTATTAGACCAATATGGTTGTGAATTGTTTAGTAGTGCAGAATGCAACTGAGTGCATAATTTCCTGAAAAAAAAATAAAGATGGGACATTAATTTTGTACTGTCTCTGAGGCAAAAATACTGATATAATTGGTACTAGTGTTTGACCTTAGAGATCAAACGTGCTAGTTTGGAAAGACTATGGGAGAAGATGTAATAATTATATGCATAGGAAATGCCTGTCAATGTTCAAGAAATACTGGGCAACTCTTGAGAAAATCAACGGGTGATGGATGTATGCAGCCCAAAAATCCCCACCAAAATGCAACCCAGAAAACACTGTTGCCTTTTAGATGGTCATAGTTCAAGACAAGCTCAATGAATGCAAAGAGAAAGCCATGAAAGAGCCCTTTGCAGCATAGTTGTTATAACAAAACAACAAACTGCGGTGGAAGAAGTGGGCAGGAGTGGTAAAGCCAGCCAAACACCGTATGATCTGGAAATTGTGGAAACTATTATGGTCTGGTAAACTCACATTGCACTGAAACTCCTGAAGGCTATAGTAAACCAAAACCAATGCCATTTGGCAATCTTAATCTTACCCTGATAATTGGAGGATTTTAAAGATGCCCACAGAAAATCTATGAAGGAACACTGGACATGTGACCTTCAAGTGTGACCCTTTTGGCTCATAACCAAGGTCTACCAGTCTTCCTTCTCCAGGTCAATTTATGGCATCTGGGGAGAAAGCATGTGATTAGAAATTGTAGCCGTAAAGTTATATTACACTGCAATATGAAGCTCTTACACTTTGGGACAGCAGTGATGCTCATGTGATCCCACTTGGTTAGACCACAATGCCAGGGTTGTGGTTTTGATCCCTGTAAAGGCCATTAACATAAATGTTGGACTTTATGATCCTTGTGGGACCCTTCCAACACAAAATATTCTGTGATTCTGTAACTTAATTGCTCTCTTTTGTTATCTCATTCTTGACAAATAATATCCTCAGTATAAAAATACAACTTTTGTGGTAAGAAACTCTCTTTAGATAATAGAAATGTAAAAGGTATACAGAGATCTTGTTGCAGTTATTTAAAATGTTTTTATTTTTGTTTTGATCTCTTTGTTTCTTCCTGCAACTTTTAATGAATTTTATTGTTGTGTTTTTTGACCTGTATACTTTTAAAATTGCTTTGGGGGTGGGTGGAATAGTCATGCATCAAAGATGGCTTAGCAGTAAAAAGATGGCTTTTATAAACCGGTAATTAGGAATCAATGTGTTTTAAGCTGTGGGCAGAAAATGTAATAAACAGTCTAGTCTAGAGGGACAAAGGATTATTTGTTAATAGTATAAAAAGATCAGTGCTACAGTAATTAAATTAAACCTACAAGGCATTCCAAGCCATACTTCTGAGTTGTAATATATCAGAAAGAAAGAAGGTGCTTGACAATTATTTTCTGTTGAATCTACCATGGGCCATGTCCTATATAAGTGAACATGCTTAAATAGCTTTCTGCTTTAACACTTGATTTAAAACCTGCAATAATGGGTGTTATATTATACAATGCTGTAAAGGCCCAACAGCTCAGAATTGAAGAGTATGTGACTCTGCACAGGTTCAGGACAGCCCATATTTCTGTAGCACACACTGCATCTACCTGTATCTGTGAAGTCTTGCAGCAATTTCACCTGTGAAGTTTTGCACCACAAGTTTGATCTTTGCATGCCAAAAAGCAAGTGAGGGTCATCCCTTTCAGTTGAACAGGTGAGTATCAACAGTTAGACCCAGTAAATTTTCTGAATTATTCCTCCTGCAATTAAACTGGGTGTTGTGTTGGTAAAACCAGCAAATTAAATATGAAATACTGCTTAAGCACTTGAAACTGCTGTGTTCCTTGGATTTTGTGTTAACTATAGATCTACATGTAACTAAATTGTTATGAGTGCACAATTTCTTTGTTCAATTAATGTAAAACTTCAAACTTCAGCAGTTTAGCTGTAACAGTATTTAATTGTAGGTCTTCTATGTTTTCTGAGTCTTACAAGAGCACCTCATGAAACAGATATAATTAGCCTTGGGATAAGGACTGTGTGAGAGCACTAATTTACTTTGAATTAGTAATATTTTCTTAGTTGACTTCATTATGCTGACAACTGTTTTGTAGTAATGAAGATTTTATCAGAAAAATAAAATGGGAATTCATTATTTGGCCACCTGTTCCCAAAAGATGGAAAATTATTGAGGCATGCTTACAAATATGTTATGCATGTTGAAATTTTATCCTGATGACAGCAGGACAACTCTGTTCTTGGCTAGATCATGGCTAGGTATGTTGTCTAGATTATTCCACGTTTCTTAGTTTCTGAGAATTTCCCCGATCCAACAACACCGGCAACATAACACTGTTGGTTGCTTTTTTTTTTTCTAACACACCTGGATTCATTTGTAGGCGTGAAAGTGTTAGAGTAAGTCACATTTAGGCTTTGTGAGTTTTCTGAGACTTTGTGGTGAGAGGTCCTTTCCAGTTCCACATTAAAGAGCTATCATCTCAGGTGATTTAGTTTGGTTTTCCTTTATGAACAATAAGACTAAAATTTTTGCCTCACTTTTTACTAAGGATCAACAGATAGAGGACAGTGGGAGGAAAAAGTGCTACATAAAAAGTAGGTGATTCAACTATCAAATCTGAGCTCTAATTTGTTTAATTATTTTCAATTAAGCAAATGAGATCTCAATTGGTTGCATATTATCTGTGAATTTAGTGTGCAGTTCAGAAGTTTCCAGGGCCTGGATTTTAAACGGGGAAGCTAACATCAAATGACTGGCCATTACAATAAGTATAATGTTGGGAGCTCTGGATTAAATATCTGGTCTGCTCAGCATGTAGCTGTCTCTAAGTAGGGAGTAAAGAAATCCTGGGAAGAAATGTTGTTACATGAGTTGTTTATAAGCATACCAGTCAGGGACAGAGTTATAATTGCGGAGAAGTCTCTTAGAAAACAGACAATGAATTTTGAATTTCTGAAAGCAGATAGGTCTTCTAACTGCTGGGTAATGCATTTTTTTCCTTTTTTCTCTTTTCTATTTCTCTTACTGTGCCTATTTGAGATGCCTATTATGATAAAACCTCAATATATTTATCTGATAAAAGAGCTGTCTGTATCCAAATCCATACACTTCTGAGGGATGGGGGTGAAGTTCAGGGAGAATAATAATTGAAAATACATTTAGATCTATTCTATAAGTTAAGAAGGATTTAAGTGAATGAGGAAAATGTGAAATGTAAATTCAGAATGTCTTTAAATGTTCCACTTTGAAGTTTTCCTTTTTTCTTGATTCACAATAATACATTACTTCTTAAATGTCAAAGCACTATGTAAATATTGTAACCAGGTTGGTTCAGTGCTTATTTCAACTTCTGTTAGTTTTTATTTTTCTTTGTACAAGAGAAATGATTGTAGATACAGGGTTTCGCTGCCTCTTCTGTCAGTCCTTGCTGGTGGAGCACCATGACAATTATGGGATTGCATGTTTTCCATTGTTCCTAGTATTATGTGAGAACAGTAGCCACAATAGTGATGTGTGATGCCAGAATAATATTTCTGATTCAGTATATAGCGTAGTGAAAAGCAACAGAAGATAAAAAGAGAATTAAGGTGGTAGCAGTTAGAACTCCTGAAACTGAGAATGCAAAGAACTCTGCCCTGTTTAAAGTGTGAGGTACCAGCCTATGAATTACAATTGATTAATTTGCTTGATCACTCTTGTGGCAGACTGTGGAAGAGAGGTTTCAGAATGTCACGTTTACAATACATGGTTGAAATTTAGTAAGTAGCCTGAAGTGGGAGATACTAACAGCACCAATCAAAAGTGTGTAAACTTAGATGTGCAGTAGCATGTGCTTTTAAATGGATGTGTGTGCATATGTAGCACATGAACTGGCAACGTGCTCTTGCAGCCCAGAAATCCACCTGGTCTGCTGAAAAAAGAAACATGGTCAGCAAGTTGAAGGAGGTGCTTCTACTCCTCTGCTCTCGTGAGGCCCCACCTGGAGTGCTGCGTCCAGTTCTGGTGCCTCCAGCACAAGGAAAACAGGGACCTGTTGAAGTGCGCCCATAGAGAGGTTGTAAAAATAATTAGAGGGATGGAACCACCTATGAAGGCAGGCTGAGAGAGATGGTATTTTTCAATCTGGAGAAGAAAGGAGACCTTATTATAGCCTTGCATTGTATGAAGTGGATTTATAAGAGAGACTGTTTATCAATGCCTACAATAAAAGACAAGAGACAATGACTTTAAACTGAAAGAGGATAGGTTTAGGTTGGACATATGGAATGTATTTTTTATACTGGATGTGGTGAGACACTGGAACAGGTTACCCAAATAAGTTGCCGATGCCCCTTCACTGGAAATGTTCAAGGTCAAGTTGGACAGAGTTTTGACCAAATGATCTGGTGAAGGAGGTCCCTGCTACAGTAAGGGGATTGGACTACCTGGTGTTTGAAGATTCTTTCCAGTCTAAATCATTCTCTGTCTAAGAGCCTAATAATTAACGTATTTAACTTTATGGGATTTAAAAATATATATATGCTGTTTCTACCAACCTGTAGTAAGAGCTCAAGAAGTAAGATAATCTTCTCTGAGTTAAATTATTGGCAGTTAAATCTAGTGTTTCTATTTCACGGCTACCAAACAAATTATCTGTCCTATACTGAAATACCTAGGCACCCTAAGTAGGCACCCTAATTGATAGTGTTTTCATATGTGTCCATACAGTCATAGAATATCTGAAATTGGAAGGAACACAGAAGGAGCATAAAATCTAACTGTCAAGCCTAAAACTGTCAGGTGAAAAAATAAAGTTTTCCTTGATGTGTTCCATAGTTGAAATGCAAGCAGCAGAATTGTCTTGCTAATACTAAGGGTAGTGGTTTATAATCTTATTTTTGAATGTGGGACACTGTGGCAGAAAAGTTATCCTCCTGCACTGCTTATTTTTTAAGGCAGTAACAATTTAACCAACCTTGCCCCACTCCCTCAGGTACAGTGTGTGCCCGTGATATTGGCAACCCTTACCAGAAAGTCTTTCCTCTATAAGTGATGGCTCCTTCATCAAACAAAGTTGGTATACAGCTATTCTAATTTCTAGGATGTTTTGTTCTTAGGCTTAAGATGGTATAACGAAGCAGATACAAAGAATGCAGAAAGCTGTCACTGCAGTAAAACAGAAGATGGCAATTAAAGTGTCTCAGGGTTTATACAGAACTAAAAAGTAGACAGCGAAATTGCCCAGGTGTTATCTTCAGGGATGGTGATATCAAGCGTATAAAAGTATTTGATGATTTGGATTGTGCTTTGCTTGGGAAAAAATGGCAGGTACAGGGAATATGATTGTGGTTAGGAAGACTTGACTGCAGGTGTTTCTCTATTACACCAGTCTCTAACATGTAATCATTGGAAGAAACCAGCAAATTAAACTCAGAAATTCATTCTTGACTGAATCATTTTCCTTGATTGTTGTACCAAGACACTGAATAACATGATGCATCAATTTAAACTTGATTTTTCAGAGTAAAAAATGGAAATATTATTGCAAATATTTCTACAAATTGGTGTTGTGCAAACTATTGAAAATAGGTGATTAATTTCTAGCTTTACCAGATTTTATTCTTCTTTTAGATCTTGTATCTTAGATTTGATTTTTTACAACACACCAGATCTTCAGTACCCCTCTGTTTTCCCATCTTATCACAACTCTATAGAGGCAGATAATCTGCCGTAAATGAAAACTTTACTTTTCTTGAGAGTGTGGTGAAGTGAAAGAGTATATGACTCTGCATTCAAGGTTAAGCTGACTCCTCATTGATTACTTTGTTATGTGCTAACATTGTACCAGAGGCCACACATATGTACATATACATTGCTGTTTAATATCAAAATTTACTTAAGACAAATATATTCTAAAAAGAAGAAGAAAATATTTTTTTCTTACTCCTTCTTATTCAAGTAGCAACATGTATCTAACCCTTAATTACAAACACTGTCCTCTCTCCATGGAAGGTGAGGAAGAACTTACTGTAGTGGAGTAGCAGCAATCTTTAAATGTGAGGAGAATGCCAGAGCAAGCCCTGCTTTTCTAGTATTTATTGGTGGTTTTTTTTGTAGAGCTTGTTTTACATAATTTGGGAACACCTTTCCAGTGATTGTTAACAATTGTTGTGACTTTTTTATGTCCGTGTGGTACTCAGTAGGAAGCCTTCTGCAACCACCCCAAATTCCTTTTCTGTGAGGCCCTACTACACTAACACAGTCTTGAAATAGTCAGATGCCCCTTGAAATTTCCCAAGCATGTTTGTCTTTGCTGACAATACAATATGTACTACTATTGCCCTAATTTGCTTTTCTTGTTTAATTACATGAACTACTCTAGAAACTGACTTGTTCAAAATAGGATTAGGCTTTACCATTACAAAGTAACACTTCTCTCTTAAAAAAGAAGTATTGACTCACAAAAATGCAACAAATCTACACAGAAAATATGTGGAAGCTGAAGTCAGAGAAAACTGATTTAAGCGTGGATTTTTTGTATTCAGTAGTGAAAATAGGTTACTATTGATACAAATATCTAGCACAAGATCATTCAAATTATCAAGCGTAGTATAAAGCAAAACAAATTGCTTCCAAGGACTTGGAAATCATGGATGAATTAAGAGTTTCTCTGGATTCTGTGAAGTTCCAAATTATTTAATGATATCATTACTGATTCACTAGTAGTCTGCCTTTTGTCTTTACCAGATGTTCTCAGATAAAACAGTACTCAATGTTGTCTGTACTCACTAGGCAAAGAGATCAGACGAGTGTACAATATTTATTTGACCAAAGAGTTAAGCAAAACACTTATTCAATTCTCTTGACAGTGAGGCTTCTTGGAAAAATATTTGTAGTATGTGTGACATCAAGCGTGTGTTTTTTATCATGTCGTTCAGTACAGTTGAATCACATCAAAAGTTACAAAATATGGTGGCAAAACCTCACGTCGAGAAAAGAGGCAATAACAAGCATACCAGACTAGAGAGATTAATTTAAAATACTCATTTGACTGATATGTTAAATCAAATACATATTCAGAAATCGCTCTGATCCTGTGTTTCATTTTTTCAGTTCTTGCCTAAATTTGCAATCCCTTCTTACCCACTTCCTCTGTTATCACTTGAGTTAGCTACTTGTTAGTGAAAGACACTTACAACATATTGCCGCCCTTCATCTCTTCTATTTCTGGATGCTGTAAATGAAACTACTAAATGTTGAGGGCAGTAATATGAAGTCAATTTAAATTTTGAAGTTAAGGCAGTCATTCTTCTTTTCTATTTTATTTTCAAATTACTGATGCAATTATTCTCAAACAGATCTGACTTTAGAAATTTCTTTCTACAGTTTGATAAGCCTGTATGACAGCTGGTTTAGTGAAGGGATAATTTTTTTATGGGATTGTAATATGAGTTAGAGTTCAATCTTTTCTGAAAAGACAATATGACAGCTAGATATAAGAGAACCACTGATATACAATCATTTAAATGGTGACAAATGTGTAACAGCTTCAAAGGAATTTTTCTAGGATGTTCAGATAGTGTGAAATTTACTCTTTAATGTACCAACATTCTGTAGTTATATATGTGTCTCCCATTTATCAAAGAAAATTTCACACTTGTGTTGTTTCTACACTTAAATTCTCACTTTTAACATTGACAGGAAACCTTTTGCTATTTTATTACTGTATTATAAGATGTTAGAACTACTTACTCTAATATCCTAAACTGTATTTGATGATAAACATTATTGATAATGCAGGCTTCTTCGAAACTCACTTGCTGAGATGAATGAGGCCAGATAGCTGTCTTGTATAATGTACCATAACACTTGGTTGAGTTGCATCACATAAAATATTATGAAATCTAACGACAAATCTTCGCCTCAAGAAAACAGGAGATTATTAAACATTTCAGGTAGACATCTTGTTGTACAGTGTTCACCTAAAATTCTCTTGAAGTTGGCTAACAAGCCCTTTAATTTACAGCACCTAAGATGAAGTGTTTTCTTCCATATCATATTCTTTAGCTGATTCAATTTAGTATCGTGGAACACTGATTCTTGGCAAGTAAATTCATATACCAGCAGACATTCAGGGAGAATTGTACTGACTGAGTTTCTCAGTTACCATTCTTTCTGTGTAGGCAGTAGAACTCCAACAGAAATTACCTTAAATTTATGCTTGCCTCATGACATTGCAACATTGTCCACCAGTGGATGTGGTGAACAGTAAGAGGGGAATGAACAGTGTCATGGTGGAAGTCTAGACTTCTGGCAGTCCATCATCTTTTTTCTGAAGCATGCCTGCTTTCATTTTAAGTGACGGCAAAATATATGGCCTGTAAAAGGCTTTCCATTCATGATACCATAGGGAGAAAGGGATTTTTTTGGTAAAATTCCATTATCTGAATATTTCGCTGGGGAAACCTACCTAAACTAACCCTCCACTGCTGAAAATGAAGCCTGTTCTTGACAGAAGAATGTATGGCTTATAAAGATCTCACAGGTACTGTGGCTGGGCAGGCAATAAAGAAAAAGCAGCTCTTTCCTTAGAGAAATTATGCAAAATAGCTGGCATGAAAGCTCTTCAGTGTTTTGTAGAGCTCTCAGTTTCTTTGCTTCCCTTTTTCATTTATCTCTCTTCCTAAAACATTCTATATTTACTGGTGACATTCACATGAACAGACAAGACAGACTGAATCCTGGGGCAGAGATAATTTTCATGCCCACAGCTTCACTCAAAACTGGATTTCATTAGCTGAAACTCTTTCCCCCTTCACTGTTGCAAATGCTACATGGTGGGCAGTCCTCCTTTTTAGCATAAAGCTACAGGAGGCCTCTCAGTTAGGATTAAATTATAGACTCCTACCACTCTATCAATACTGAAAGGAATTTTCAAATAAATATTGTGTGTAAGTGTTAAAATGAAACAATGTGTTAAAATGAAATTTTACCTTTGGACAAATTGAGAAATTCAAGTTATACTACAGTTCCCAAACTTATAAGATGTTATATATTCAACTAGTTAATCAATTAGAAAATCTCAGAGCCATATTAAACTTTGATTTTGCCTGAAAAATCCCAGTTTATAAATATTGAAATATGCTCTGAAGACCATTAAATTTGCTCTCCAGTGGGGCAAGGGAAATGTATTTAAAGTGCAAGTGTCAGATTTCATTATTTATGTCTTGGGGCTTCTTTTAAAGCATCTTCTCTGAATCCTCCTTGCATTTAATAAGGACATTAATTGATAAACTGCTGCAAAGTCTTAGGCATAGTTAAGAATTTTGCAGGTTGGAACTGACATCCTCAAGCTAACTGAGCCAGTACATATTGCAGAATTCTGAGAAATAATGGGTTTCCTGTATGAAATATTAATAACTGAGCAGCTGCAACAACTTCGGTAGCACCTCTGGCTTTATTAATTTGTGAAGTGAGGCTTCAGATGGAGGGCAGAGTGAGGCAGAGTTCAGTGCTGGGGTGTCAGATGCACAAAAGGTCATGTCACAAAGATCTTTGACCCAGCATAAGCTTTATAAAAATATTGTTCCCTATAGAATGAATATCCAACAAAGTCACTCAGGTTGATTTTGCACAAAATGTGGCAGATGAACCTCCCCAAAATTATGTGTTGAGCATAGTCCCTTGCAGAATCCATTTCTTTGCTCTGATTCTTCCTCCAAGAAATTACAGTTATGTGAGTAGAGAATCACTCAGCTCTCCTCTGTCAGACCTCACCCATTAGGAATGTAGCTTTCTTCACATTATTTTGCCAGCAAACACAGCAAGATCCACATGCATTTGACATCACATTCATTTTGAACATAGCCATAAGTCCTGTTTAGGCATAGTGCAGATATCTGTATTTCTGGTAGGTCTGGTTTTATTCTCAGGTATCTGATTCATGTGGCTTCCTTTCTGCTCAAAAGGTGAATGAGTGAGCTTCTGTCTCCCTGTAAAATAGCAAGTATGCCCCCAGCATTTGTTTCTTTAAATTGAACAGTAAACTTTTGATCTATGAACATATTGAAGTGTGTCAAATAAACATGCTACTCTAAATTAACGTAAAGTTAAATATATAATGTTCTCCTGTGTTCTTTCCTTGGTCCCTTGTGCTTTGATTAGTATGGAACCTAGGTTATCCCATACACTGCCATGCTATGAATTCCATCCTAACTATGAAATAAATTAAAAAAAAGAAAAAAGAAAAAAAAAGTATTTCAGTTGGTAAAAAAGTTTGTTCCACAACTGGAATCAGTTCTAATGTGCTAAACAAAAATCCATAATTTGAGTTACATAACTTAGTTTTAGTTGGCTTGAAGCAGCCCCTACTGCTGACTTTTGCCGTATGCTGGAACTGAACAAAGAATTATGATAGTTCTACCTACAGAAGCACAACTGCACTGATGTAACCTCTCATTATGCCACAGGAGACTCCTCTAGTATTAAAATGGCTCTTTAGAATAAGTAGCATCTCTGGTCTTTTACCATAAGTAAAGATGAAAAACATCTCTTTATCCTGGAATAAATGTTTAGAGCTGTCTTTACTGACTTAAAGATGTTAGTACAGATGTTAGAAGGTAAGTTACTACAAGCTGAAATGTATAGATAAAGATTTCCTTAATATTTTAAATCATTGATATTGCTTAACAAGATGTACACACGACCATTAAAACCAGTATTTTGGGAGAGTTGTCTCAAAATGATACTGTTTTCAAAATTCTTGTGACATTGCTATTGCTGATACATAGATACTAACTCTACTTATTATGAAGAGCAGCTGATTAAAAAATTATGCCTGTTTTTAGCCATTAAATTACTTGTTAGTCTGTGAATACGGTTAATTTCTAATATATTACACAGTGTGGACAACTTCTCATATCATATAGGAGAACAGGCCATGAAGAGAACCTTTTTGATATCTCCGTGCTCTCATCTCTATCCCAAAGGTTTCCTCTAAGTTCATTAATCTTTTAATGAAATTTTTGTAGTATTTCATCACCAAACACATGATGACACTTCTAATTTCCCCTTGCTTTCAAGGTCTTCATGCTCTAATATGATCCTAAAGTTCTTGATTTTCTTGGGATAAAATTACATCTGAAACACTTTTTTATGCAAATGTGTGTATATGTACTGTGTTGTGCTTGTACCCAAAAATGACTTTTTTGTACTACCAGCAAAAGGCTTTAAAGAGAGCACTATTTCTTGTGGTTTGATAAAGTTTTATCTTGCCCCATGCATTTAGTACTGCTTGTCTTAGAAAGGATGGAACATTCTGGATCCTGTAACAGTTGCTTATCATAGCAAAACTCTACAAAACTATGCACTAGTATTGAAACGCTAAGCTGTACACAGAAAATATTAGCAGTGTATTAATTAATTGTAGCACCATTGAACAGTGAAAGAATGGTTACTTTTCCCTTTCAGCCTTCTTTGTGATACACATTATTGAATGAAATCTACTTTAAAATTCTAGGTAATATTATTTGAAGTATGGAATATGAAATCAGAGCTTAGTGAACAAGCTTGCCAAAAGCTGGACCAGAAGAACAAAGTTCTCAATTGTTGTCCAAAACAACGGACTTATTTTTTTAATGCATTTAGCTGTTAAACCTAGAAAGAAAACCTTGACAATAACAGTAATTCTGCAATTTACTGTCCATTTGAAATTCTGTGGAGTTTGAATACCTATCCAAAGTGGTGCTGTCAAAATTATTTTTTTTATGACAAGCATGGACAACATGGGTAGTGGTTTGCAATAGTCTGGTGTGAAAGTTATGTGTTTTAACATTCAATGTGAATTTTAGTTAAGGAACTTTATTTAAAGATACCTAAAGATCTTTAAAATTTTGGGAAACCATGTATCATTAGTGTCATGGGGCATCATTTTCACCCAGGAAAATCAAGTTTATGCAAATGCACTGCTTCATGAATCAACCAGACTTCAACTCTCATCGGGTGAGACGACAACATGTTTTTACTGACTCTCTCAAAACTAAATGCTTTCTTGTAATGGAATTTTTTGCAGCAAGAAGTGGTACTTTTAGGCAAGTGATCATGAGAAATCATCTCCTTTTTTAAAAAAAAAATGTTTTTCAAGTATTAAACATCTTTTCAATTTCAATGGATATCAACATGCATGTAACCAAAGTATGCAAGAAGTGGCCATGACATTAAAATTTGTCCTATATCAAAATAAATACACCATTTATCTCTCTGTTTAACAACATTTTGGAGAGTTTAAAGGAATGTGAACAGTTTCGATTTAAAACTTTTGGATTCTCTTGTTCATATAGTATAGTATTTAATCCGCAAAAACACATTTGATTACAGGAAAGCATTGCAGTCCACAATATCTTGATAATATGAATATGCATCAGAATACAACCCTAAAGGTTGTATCAACCTATATGATCAAGCCATTTAACCACAGATGCCTGAAGGATAACCATAAAATTATACCCCTATAACTTATTTTTTTATTCAATTTTCCTGGCTCACTTGTGCACTTTGATAACATTGCTCTTTGTTACAATATATTTCTTACTTAAAAGATTAATTAATTGCTTTGAATCCCAGTGTTTTTCTAATTATCGTGAATGCCCAGCAAAACTTCCAAAAAAATTTGTTGATAAAGACATACGAAAAGTAGATGGGTACAGAAATAACACAGATTAGTAAGAGTGTAATAAATCAATTATGGAATCATGTACTTATTACTAAGAAGTACAATTCATCCTGGTTTGTTGTCTAAATGTTGATTCTTTCTGACAGGTCATTTGATGCTTAGTCAAACTTGATTTAGAAAATTATTTTTGAAATAAATGTGTTACAAATATGGTGGGATGCCAGGGGTATAAAGTGCGAGTAACTCGGAGTCTTTTGCATCGGTCCCGTTTGCCTAAATAATGCGACTTCGGCGTTATCTAGTCTCCAATCAGAGACGAGCCGAGCATTAGAACTCCCGCAGAATCTTGGCTTTGCTCACGCACCGCAGTTTAATTTATGCAGGGAAATAAAGAGAACGAGGAAGGGTTCTTTCCGCTTATCGCCAGTAGGTTTTATTCCTGGAATATGCTGTGGAGAAGACAAAGCCAAAATGGCAACCGGGGCATGTTATAAAACTGGGGGCAAGGGGAGGGCAGTCAGGAGAGCCAATCACTGCAGAGGACCATAATGATTGACAGGGGCGTCGGCCAATCAGTCGGCTGTCTGGACCCAGCATGGGAACCAATGAGCTGTTCCCCTGGGCGGGGACAGCCCCTGCCAGCCGGGCTGTGCCATCCCAGTGGCCGTGCGGGGGCGGGGAAAGGACCAGCCCCCCGCGGAGGGGGAAGGAACCGGCACCCCCCGGCCCCGGCCCGGCGGGAACGGGCCGGTCGAAAGCCACGCGCAGAGGCACTACAACAGTGGGATGACCTTGGCAGGCCACCAGGTGCCCACAAAACCTCTCTATTGCTTCTGCTTCTTAGCAGGAAAGGGGAAAAAGATTAAATGCTCATGAGTTAAGGTGAAGGTGGTTGAAAGAAACAAATGTGCCACATGGAAGCAAAGCTAAGCAAAAATATTCATTCTCTACATCAACAGGTGAAGTCAGTAATTTTCTGGGAAGTAGAGACACATAACATTTGCTTCAGAAAACAATGATAAGTTCACTCCCGCACTCTCTTCTCTGAGTTTTTGTGTCTCAGCAAATGCCATATGGTATGGAATGTCCCTTTGGTCAGTTTGGTTCAGCTCTCCTGGTATATTCTCTCCCAGATTCCTGTTCATCTTCCACACACAGGCCTTAAGGAAGTTAAGAAGGGGGGGTGATGGAACAGCCCTGATGCTATGGAAGCATTGCTCAACAGCACCTCAGACGGGTGTGTTAACAACACTGTTCTGGCCACAAATTCACAGCAGAGAACTATGAAGATTGCTATGGGAAAAGTTACCTCCATTCCAGACAAACCCAATAAAATATAAAAAAGCAGAGATAGATTTTCTGCAAATATTGGACTACATTGGGTCTCAGGCTCAAGTGTTCTTTTGATTTTTTTTTTTAATACGAAGCAGATAATTTATATATTGTAGATTTTCCAGGTTTGGTTTTGGAATTTTATAATGCTGTGCATAGAAATTTGAATCAAGTCTAAAGAATTCCTTAAGCATTTATTCTTATGTCCTGTATTTATTCATCATTTTTTTCATAAACCTCTTATCCTATTAATATTTGGTCACAGTTTAAGATACCAGTAGTTTTTTTTTTCTGCTGTTTTCAGGAATCCATTCAATTACATGTTTTAACATACAGATCCCTATTTAGCTATTTCACAGTGATTGATTTGTTGATTTTGTTGAAGGAAAATTGAAAAAATATGTTGAAAAGTGAAAGAATTTCCTTGAACATCATGATTTTTTAAGAGAAAGTTTTGTCTTTAAGGGATTAAAAAGCAGTAAACCCAGCAAAAATAATTGTATTGGAAAGATTGTTTTGCAACAAAAGCTCTTGAACCTTTTACTACCATCCATTTTGCAGAGGTTGCATAAAGAATTGGTAAGAGCTGTAAACTTACTTTGTAAATACTTGGTAATAGTGACTGACTCTTCCTGCACCACTGAACAATGTGTAGTTTCAGGGGCCTCTCATCTGTCTCCAATTGTTTTTATATTACCAAAATTACACAGGAAAGTGTTTGACTTTTGGTTGCTTGTGTTGCCTCTTGTTATGAATATGAGAGAGTTTAGATGGGTTTTAATTCTCTTGGAGTGCCCTGCACTCCAAGACCACATGTTCTCTCTCTGATTCTTTAGTTATAATTGATCAGGATCATTACAACATGGATAGATTTATTGTAATAGTCACAAGAAAACACATATGAGACCAGAATTTAAGCAAAACTTCTTACTACACAGGATAAACAAAGAGATACTACCAGTACAATAGATAGTGCACAAAAATAAAGGTACGTATAGCAAAGAAATAGGAAGGTTAGAACTCAATGTAACTTGCCAATTCTTTTTCACTCAACTTCTAGAAGAGAAGCGTAGAAATACGGCATACTGACTCTTAAAGTATGTTGGAGGAAACAGTTTTTGCACTTCGAGAAGTAACAAAACTGTGGTCTGGGTTTTTGAGTTTTACAGTGGTCTCTTATATCCGTAAAATCCTTGTGTGCAGTCACTTTATCTTGGATGTTCTGCCTTCCCAGCAAAGAGCTCACAGCTGGCACCAAGAAGTTTAGGGGAACATGGTCCTCTGTTCTTAGCATCAGCAGATAAGATTTAGCAGAGAGAGGGGGGCTGAAACCATCCTGCCACACCGCTGAAACCAATTTAACAGTCTGTGGGCCTAGTGACATATAAGTATGAAAAGGATAGGTACAGAAGTTGGAAACACCACAATGAACTTCACCCTNCTTATATCCGTAAAATCCTTGTGTGCAGTCACTTTATCTTGGATGTTCTGCCTTCCCAGCAAAGAGCTCACAGCTGGCACCAAGAAGTTTAGGGGAACATGGTCCTCTGTTCTTAGCATCAGCAGATAAGATTTAGCAGAGAGAGGGGGGCTGAAACCATCCTGCCACACCGCTGAAACCAATTTAACAGTCTGTGGGCCTAGTGACATATAAGTATGAAAAGGATAGGTACAGAAGTTGGAAACACCACAATGAACTTCACCCTTACTATGTAGAAAATAGAGTCACAATGTTAGTAAATTTTGGCACAAAATAAATGGTGCTCATATTGCAACATTACGGACATAACAAAGACTGGTTTTGTGGTGTTATACTTTTGATGTGAGTGTGCGTGTGGCCTGAGTTCTGTATCGTCAAGTTTTTGCTTGCTGAATGTTATATAGCAAAAGTGCAAGTGCCACAATGAATCCTACCTTAGGTTTTGTATATTTATCCATCTGTGAGTAGTTATATATGCACCTTAATATAAATAAAAATGCTATTATAAAGAAATGGTACAAAACTTTAATGACTGTTCAGTCTAAATCATGTGATGTTTTCAAAATTGTAGGTAATAATCCCTGTGCTGAAAACAAATGGCCTCAAAAATTAGATGGAGCTCCTGACTCCTGATAAAACAGAAGCTTTCTTCCACATGCTAAAGCATTTTTCATTTTGACAGTACTCTAGCCTTTATATAAAACAGTTTCTGTATTCTGTCTTCCACATCACTTCAATTGACTACAGAGTAAATATAAAAATGCTGTCAAATATACCTTGGTTGTTTAGACATTCTAGCTTAAATAACTTCCCTTTCCCAGAATGTGGCTTCCATTTCAGTGGATGTAATCATTTTCGAGATTGTATTTCAAATCAGTAATTGCTGACTCAAAAGACTTGCTTTTGTATCGTGGTTCATTGCATACCTGTAAATTGTGCAATAAAAAACAGTTTAAAAAATTGTTGGATAAAAATTAATTAAACCAGAGAAAGAAGTAAAGCCACTCACTGAAAATGCAAGTAAAAATATATAGTACCTTTGTGTTGTTGACAGTGACTTGAAACTCGGGTATGGAAATGAAAACCTGGTCTGTTCTTCACTGAAAATAGATGTAGCTTTTAATCCTTCTGTCTGTCTCTGTGTCAGTGACGTCTTGCACCTAAGTTAAATGAGTTCCCTCTTCACTGTGGATGCTGTAGTTATATGATAGTGTAGAAGCTGTGCAGGGCCAGGCTATTTTGAAAGGTTGTTTTATAGCATGTCTGTGTGGTTCTGTGACTGCAGAATTTGTGGTACAGAGCTCAGAATATATATGGAGAACAAGAACTGTAATGCCTTAAAATAATAGGATACAAAAGGGAACAGAATAATTGGAAAAATTAAATTTCACAGTATTTGTTGAATTTCACCTGGTATGTAGCACAGTGAATAAACAATTGAAAAAACCTAGCAATACTAGATTAAGTTAGTTTTGGAAACTATTATATTTCCAAGAAAAGGTCCTTTTAGTGGATTTCGGTCTATGAAAACTTTTCTGATAGGCTTGTCAATGCCTCTCACAGCAATTTAACTTGTCTGAGGAAGCTTTCAATTCTTGCCTGTTACCTGCAACTCACCCAATCCACAGCTAATTATAAATAGCAAATTATTCAGGGAAAATATTTGAGGAAGGAAATAAGTTGTTCTAAGATTAGTGATATGCCTATAATGCATATGCATATGCATATGCAATAATAAACATATCCAATTTAGTTTCCATGTGCTGAATTGTAGCAGCACACTTGGCAGAAGCTGCTGCTTTTGAGCTTCAGGATTGGTGGGAAGAAAACCAAGGCAATGCCCTCAACTTTCTTCCTCCAATATCTGAACCCTCTACCTGAGCTGTGGTAAAATCCCATATTTCTCTTGTGTTACCTGCATCCATACTTCAGATCCCATATATGGCTATGCCCTGGAAAGTTCCCCTCCACTGGTCACTTTGAACTACGCGGTTTCCAATTGGGTGTTTCCTGGTCCCACCTCTCTTTAAAAGAGCCCTGTAGGGCTTCCTCCTGGCTCTTTCTTCTGGGTTACTCCAGTCACCTGGATATCTCTGGACCCTCAGAATGCAACACTGGACTCACAATAAATGGCTGTTATCCCAGGGAAGAGCCCTCTGTGTAGCCTTTTATTCTTGTCGACACTAGTACACCATGCCTAGGGAAACTCTCGTCCTAGAGGAGCCAGCAGAAACAGGTTATCTGCAGTAGCTAGGACTCTGTCCTTTGGGAGAGTTATAAAACATTGCAACTCATCCCAGCAGGGATTCTGCTCGCATGAAGGCACTGTCGCTACCTCGAGAGCATCCAGGATAAGCGCCCTTACTGAATGATTTCATAATGTCACACAGTTGGTGTGACAATGGTGAAAGACAGAATTACTGCTGCCAAACTGGAAAAGTATAGTTTTAATAGATGGAACATTAGATGTAGAGTTGTCTGGATAGATGTAGAGTTGTCTGGATGGTCATGTTCAACAAGTTACAGTGAGTTACTCAATGTCCAAGTGGAGACCAGTGATGAGTGGTGTCACTCAAGGTACTTACAGGGAAAAATCATGTTTAATATTGTTATCAATGGCACAGACAGTAGGGTATAGTGCACTCTCAGCAAGTTAGAGAGGATTGAAGTGATGCAGCTGACACACTGTAGGGAAGCGTGACATCCAGAGGGACCTGACAGGCTTGTGGAATGGGTTCAAGCGAACCTCATGGAGTCCAACAAGTCAAGTACATGGTGCTGCACCTGGGTTGGGGCAATCCCCAGTAACAATGCAGGCTGAGAGACAAAGGGACTGAGACCACCCCCACAGGGTTTGGAGAATGGAGTCTTCATTCAGTCAGTGGATGAAGAATTAGGCATAAGCCAGCAATATGTGTATGTAGCTCAGAAAGACAATATCTTGACTGAATCAAAAGAAACATGACCACATCAAGGCAGGCAATAGGTGCAGTTCTGGGCTTGTCAGTTCAAGAAAGACAAAGCATGACTGAGAAGATTCAGCAGAGGTCACAAAGATAATGAGACTGGAGCATTTATCTTGTGAGCAAAATCTGAGGGATCTGGACCTGTTAGTTTGGGGAAGAAGCAACTGATAGGGGATCTCATGAGAGTATACAAATATCTTAAGAACAGATGTCATGAGGATGGGGACAGACTCTTCTCACTGCCGGAAGGGCTGGAGGATGAATCAGCAGACACCCAGATGTCCAAGCCGTGGGGTGCCCAAGGGCTAACTGGGGTTGCGACCTTCCTAGAGAAAGCTTCCGGCAAGGGAAGAGCCTTTCCAGGGGCCTTTGCAAGTTCTCTGGAACGGCGGGTGGTCTCAAAGAGTGTAGCCGCTTTGGCTAGAAGTGGTTTCAGCTTGTAATGATTTAGCTCTTTGTGAGATCAGCTCAAAGAGACCACCTGGGCAAGCCCGGGGATGGAGAGAGATGAGGGAGCCTTGCGTGGTGAATTCCACAGGTAAGCTGTATTCAGCCATCCCTGTGAAGGGAACCAGAAGCTAGGCTTTTCCCTAAAAATCAGGGGTGCTCACAGGGGGTTTATATGGGGAAGGCAGGGTGGGATGAACATCAGTTTAGCCAACAGGATACAGACTATTACCACAAGAAGAGCAAGGCGTGTTCGGGGTAGCCTCTGGTCACCGTGAGCTGTAGGAGGGTTCTTATCTCTGAGGATTTAGCCTTCAGGCATCTTTCCTCCAAGGGAGAGCAGAGAGCTCCAGTGCCAGTGGCTGGCAGCCCTCCACACCCAGACACTCAGGCTGCAGCTAAACCAGACAGGGAGCCTAAGCCTATACCAATTAACTCTGTCCAGAGAAGGAAACACAAAACTAAAGCCATTTGCCCAGGGAATGAGGATGGGGAGCACTAGAGGCGCCCTGCCTCTAGCCAGGTAGAGGCCAGGGAAAATTGTGTCTTCTGGACTGTGTGGATCCAATGGCCTGGCATATCAGAACCACAAAAATACTTAGCCTTAGTTGACACTGGTGTTCAGTGCATGTTATTTCAAGACATGTGGGGGCAGAACCTGTGTTTGTTGCTGGGGTGACAGGGGAATTGCAGGAATTGACCCCATGGGAAGCTGAGGTGAGTCTGACTGGAAAAGAGTGGAAGAAACGTCCTATTGTGACTGGATCAGAGGCCCCGTGAATTCTGGGCATAGACTTCATCTGGAGCGGGTATTTCAGAGACCCAAAAAGACCCAGGTAGGCTTTTGGGATAGCTGCTATAGACAGAGGACATTAAGCAATTGAACACCCTGTCTGGACTATCAGAGGACCCATCTGCAGCAGGATTTCTGAAGGGGGAGGAGCAATGAGTACCAATTGCCACATCAACAGTGCACTGCCAGCAGTGCCGGACAAATTGAGATGCTGTGATTCCCATTAACAAGCTGATCTGTGAGCTGGAGAGCCAAGGAGTGGTCAGAAAGGCCCCACTCTCCCTTCAACAGCCCCATTTGGCCTGTGCACAAACCTGAAGGCAAATGACTGTGGACTAGCATGCCTTGAATGAAG
Organism: Climacteris rufus; assembly: GCA_013398175.1. Classification (NCBI taxonomy): domain Eukaryota; kingdom Metazoa; phylum Chordata; class Aves; order Passeriformes; family Climacteridae; genus Climacteris; species Climacteris rufus. The sequence continues at coordinate 101,389 of VZRZ01004480.1, forward strand.
AGACACCACTGCTAAGCGTTGCTGTACTGGACACACTGGAGCTCCAGTATGAGCTGGAGTCCAAGGCAGCAAAGTGGTATGCCACTATGGACATTACCAGTGCATTTTTCTCCATTCCTCTGGCATCAGAGTGCAAGCCTCAGTTTGCCTTCACCTGGAGGGGGGTGCAGTACACCTGGAACTGACTGGCCCAGGGGTGGAAGCGCAGTCCCACCATCTGCCATGGACTGATCCAGTCTGCACTGGAAAAGGGTGAGACTCCAGAACACCTGCAATACATTGACAACATCATTGTGTGGGGGAACACGGCAACGGAAGTATCTGAGAAAGGAGAGAAAATCATCCAGATTCTCCTGGAAGCTGGTTTTGCCATCAAAAAGAGCAAAGCCAATAGACCTGCTCGAGAGATGCAGTTCCTGGGAGTGAAGTGGCAAGACGGACGGCATCAGATTCCCACTGAGGTCATCAACAAGGTCACAGCCACATCTCCACCAACCAGCAAGAAGGAAACACAATCTTTCCTAGGCTTTCATGTAATAGGCACATGCCTGAGTACAGGCAGATTGTGAGCCCTCTCTACCTGCTTACCCACAAGAGGAATGACTTCCACTGGTGCACTGAACAGCAAGAAGCCTTTGCCCAGATCAAGAAAGAAATCGCTCATGCAGTAGCTCTTGGCCCAGTCAGGACAGGACCAGAAGTGAAGAACCTGGTCTGTTGTGCAGATGGGAGCCATGGTCTGTCATGGAGCCTTTGGCAGAAGGTGCCTGGTACGACTCGGGGTCCACCACTGGGATTGTGGCACTGAGGCTACAAAGGGTCTGAAGCCAACTTATACTCCCACAGAAAAGGAATCTTTGCAGGGTATGAAGGAGTCCAAGCCACCTCAGAAGTAATTGACACTGAACCACAACTCCTCCTGGCACCTTGGCAACTGGTGCTGGGGTGGATGTTCAAAGAAAAGGTTCTCTGTATGCACCGTGCCACCAATGCCACATGGAACAAATGGATTGTCCTCATCACGAACCTGCCCGTAGTGGAAACCCAAATCTCCCTGGGATCCTTGCAATAATTACAAATTGGCCCGAAGTTGAAAACTTTGATCTCACTGACAAAGAGGAGCAAGAGCAAGTGACGCGGGCTGAGGAAGCTCCACTGTACAACCAACTGCCAGCAAAAGACACGCGTCAGGCTCTGTTCACTGGTGGTTCCTGTCATATTGTAGGAACATATTGAAAATGGAAAGCAGCTGTATGGGGCCCCACATGACAGGTTACAGAAGCTACTGATGGGAAAAGTGGATCAAGCCAACTCGCCAAACTCAAAGTTGGTTCAACTGGCCCTGGACATTGCTGAAAGAGAGAAGTGGCCAAAACTCTACCTCTGATATACCTGATGAATACTTCTATACTGACTCATTGGTGGTAGCCAATGCTCTATGGGGTTGGCTGGAAAAGTGGAGAAAGGCAAAAGGCCTAGGAGAAAACCAATCTGGGCTGCTGAAGAGTGGAAAGACATTGCTGCCTGTATAGAAAACTACCTGTGAAGGTCCACCACGTAGATGCCCATGTCCCCAAGAGTCGAGCTAACAAGGAGCACAGAAACAATGAGCAGGTAGATCAGGCTGCAGAGATAGATGTGTCCCAGATAGACCTGGATTGACAACACAAGGGAGAGTTATTTCCGGCTCTATGGACCCATGATGCCTCAGGCCATCAGGGCAGAGATCCTGCCTATAAGACGGCATGAGACTGAGGGGTGGGTTTGACCATGGACAGTATCTCCCAGGCTATCCATGACTGTGAGGTGTGCACTGCCATCAAGCAGCCAAGCATGTGAACCCCCTGTGGTATGGTGGGTGGTGGTCCAAATATAAGTATGGGGAGGCCTGTCAGACTGACTACCTCACACTGCCTCAAACCCGCCAAGGCAATGATTCTCACAAATCTGTGGTATAAGAACTTCAAAAACTTTTTGTCTGTTGAAGCACGTATTTGTTTTAATCAGCGTGCTGGGTGCACAGGGGATAGCTCCACCAAACCTGTACATGTCCCACAAAGATAGGGTACAAGCTTTTATCTTATAACTATATGCAGGTTCATCATCTTTCTAAGAAAAGGTGGTTACATGCTAATGATTTCCTAGAACTTATGAAGATTATTTACATATCTCTTACATGTGCACATTGCCTCCTGGTGGTTGTCTTGGGTGGCTGTTGGATGAAGGCCATATGTCTTCCTTCTGTCTGAACTTTTGACCTTCCCTCTTGCCCATGCACTCTTGGTAGGGTCTTTATGTAAATCCCTATTGTGCTAGTCTTGGCAAGCTCCAGGTCTTCTGTTCTTTCTTTCAAAAGACCTTGTGCTTCAGTTTCTGCAATTTTGTTTTTCTTCTTCTTAAAACTATGAGTTAATATTTGTTAAGATTACAAGAGTCCCTTTCATTATAAAAATTCCCTTTCAGCAAGCACTACGTGCTCACAATGCTACAAGCTGCCATGTGATGGTTAGACTCCTACACTGTACCTCACGCTACTGCCTGTAACACCATCCTGGGCCTCGAAAAGCAAGTCCTTTGGAGGCATGGTACTCCCGAGAGAACTGAGTCAGACAAGGGGACTCATTCCAAGAAGAGCCTTGGAAGAGAGGGGCTAGAGCTAGGAAACATGGCATTGAGTGAGTACCACATTCCCTTATCATGCACCAGCTACCAGCAAAGTGGAACGGTGCAATGAATTCTTAAAAACCACCTTGAAGGAACTGGGTGGGGAAACTTTCAAAAATTGGGAGCTGCATTTAGTAAAGGCCACCCTGTTGGTTAACATCTGGGGCTCCGCTAACCAAGTAGGCCCTGCCCAGTCTGAGCCCCTGCATACATCAGGTGGAGACAGTGTCCCAGCAGTACATGTTAGAGGTCTGTTAGGGAAGACTCTTTGGATTAAGTCTGCCTCGAGTAAAGTCAAAGCAATCTGTGGGGTTGCTTTTGCTCAGGATCCAGGTTGCACATGGCGGGTAATGCAGAGGAATGGAGAAGCACACTGTGCACCTGAAGGAGATTTGATTTTGGGTAAGAATCATGAGTAATGTTGGAATGCCTGCACACCATTGCTTGCTGACTGCCACTACCACTATTTGCATATAGCTATATGTAGACATGTTTAGAGTTGAAATATATTATTTTGGGCATTAAGCGGATGATATGGAATAAAGGGTGGAATGTCTTGGGGTGATTTTTCTGATATGTATTCCCCTATTGTCTGCTTATGCCCAGGAATGTAACTTTTAAGCTGCATCCACGGAGGATGGGTGGGAGCCAAGGGAACTCTGCCACTGTTTGTGTTTAACCATTCACTCACTCCTCCATGTGCTGTGCTAGGCATCAAGAAGAGAGTTAACATTCCTGCTTCTAGCTAGCTTGGTTAGTGTGAGCTAGGGAAAAAAGGACTGTGATAGCAATCCTTTGTGGCTTCTGCTGTTTCTTCTTGGACAGTTCAGTTTGCTTTTTTGTCCAAGACCCAACAATCTCCGGGGAAGACAGTTGGCGAGACCCTCATGGGAGCTCGCCAGAGTGGCTCTGCCCAGCCATGGCCTTTTGGGAGAAGCTAAACCAGAGAAAGAAGTAACTCTAAAATCCACCAACTTTCTCCACAGCAAGGAGGTTCAATATCTTTTTTTGCCCCATTCCCTGCAGGCACTTCATTTGTGAAAATAACCGGGTTTTTTCCCTTTCAATCCAAGAAAGTCCTTTTGTGCGGTGGGGAGGGGGTGCTGAAACCCCTTTTTTCTGAGGGGCAACGTTCATTCCAGAGCATTTTCTCTTAAACTTGTCTCTAAACCACAACAAGGAGGAAAATGTTCTGTACTGTGGGAGTGACAGAGCACTAGAACAGGCTGCTTAGAGAGGTTGTGGAGTGTCCTCCCCTGGAGATATTCAAAACCTACCTGTGTGTGATCCTGTGCAACCTGCAACCTGTAGGTAAAGCTATTTTGCCAGAGTACTTGGACCAGGTGATCTCTAGACCCCTCTTCCAACACCAATCTTTCTGTGATTCAGTGTGTTTCTTTGTGATTCTACCCCTCTATTCCATGTTTGTGAGTGTGTATTGGTTTCCCAGAGAAATTGTGCTTACCCCATCACTAGAATTGTTTAAGGCCAGGTTGGATGGGTCTTGCGACAACCTTGTCTGCTGGAAGGTGTCTATGCCCATGGCAGCAGGGTTGGAAGTAAATGATCTTTGAAGGTTTATTCCAATGTAAACCTTTCTATGATTCTGTTATTACGTGAAAATATTATTTCGGGGTTTCATTTCCCTGGTGTAGTATTGATACATCCTGTATAGTTTTGAAATTTAATCCTATGATCTTCAGCTTGCTTTGTTTTAACAAGATCTTACACAGCATTATGTAAAACTACATGTGTATTTTAAATACCTCTTTGGCAAGGAAAGTTCTCCATATGTGTCAGCAATTATTTGCTTTACTAAAAATCACTTGCCTTTGTGGTGAGAAAGGAAAATAGCAAACCTTTTTTAAAAGAAAATAGTTAAAAATATATACCCCTACCTTTGACATTAAAACCACACACCAAATCAAATGAAAAATTAAAATGTAAAATGTCAAGACAATATATATGAAAAGAAATCAAGACTCTGTCATGGATTGTAAAAGACTGTTATTTTGGTTTAAGAAAACCATCCAGACTATTAAAAAGACACCAGTAGAAGCTGTGAAGAGATGTTTCTTAGTTTATTTCTTTCTACTGTTTGTTTTTTTTTTTACTACCAGAACCATGACTGAATTATAGTAAATTATCTATTTACTCTACAGTTCTAACTTTCATTTCGTTTATTATTGAAAATTAGACCAATACCTGCTGCAACATTCTGTGAGGCAATGTGGACTTTCTGATGTTAGTTTTTAGCTGAAGAACACGTAATATCCTTGCAGCTGCAAAGAAGCCAATTCTTGTCTCCCTAGGACATAACTTGAAGAATGCTGCAATAACAAATAATGGGGATATGTAGATACAAACTTTGCTGAATTTAAATTCCTGAAACAGAGTTGTCCCATCTCTCTGAGGAATTAGATCAATTTTCCACTGTTCATGTTTTTATTGCCAGACTGAATACTGGCCAGTCATTCTGAAATTGATCTGATTAATCTGAGATTTTTAGGTTTATTTGAAGGTTTCTTTCATAAACTGTGTTTGTGAAAAGGTTTGTATTATTGTTCTTAGTTCACCATATAAAGAGAAACCTGTTTTTTAACTGGAACAATTTTGTTTCCAGGAGCCACAAAGAACAAGATGGGTTATTTCATTTATAGACTAAGTAAAATAATTTTTATTGGTTATATAGAATGGTCACAATACAGGTTGAAACTGTACATTCATGCTGTTTATAATACATACATTCTTGTGATGGGGATACATTTGGAAAGAAGTATAGAATTTAGAGATGATCTGTGTGGTATATACTGTATACACATCCTACATTTATATATAATACAAAGTGCTGAAATGACAAATTAATTTGTCTAGGAGCAGTTATACAGATGCACACAGTAATGTAATATTTCTAAAGATTATTTTGCTGTAGATTGAATGCATACTTTATTAATTAAGTACTTCATTTAAAAATAAATGTTCAAACATTCATATTCTTACCTTGTTTCGTAACTATTGGTGGATATAAGTCTCTAATGCTTTTCAATTATGACAAAAAATGTCTGTTAGTTTTGTATTAGTATTTGTTTTCCACAGATATATAAAATTAATGTAATTCTGTGGATGCAAGGAGGAAGTGAGTTGCGAGGTGGATTAAATAGCTGTCAAGCTTACTGACAGATTGTTGACAAAACTGAACTCTAAGCATTCTCACTATGACTGGTTACATGAAAACAGAGCTATTTAAACAAATGAAATATTGTGATTGATTTGACAAATACGTTGAATTTTCAAATTCCCCAAAAAAACCCACCCCATGACTGAGAATACAGTGAAGATGGATGAATTAAAGTCTTTAAGCATGTCCCAGTTTTATCACAACATTCTCTGAGAGGAACCAATAAAGTTGCAATCTATCAAAATGTTTAGTCTCTATTTTTGTACAATACGTAATATTAGGTGTATAATATAGTCTGGAAATATCCTGAACAGTAAAGCAATTTAAAGCTTCATCATGGCTCAAACTGTCTAGCAATATGAAGACCAAAACAAGAAGGCTAAATTCAACCTTTCAGTGTATGAGCCAGTAATTAATACCTGTATGAGAGATATTAAGAAGGTAGACTGTCCTAAAAATAATTTAGTAATAGTTAGCCCAGACAGAATATTTTAACTCTGCAATGTTGTATATATTTCTAACTGTAACCTGGTTTTGTAAAGAAACAGTAGCCAAAACATTGCTAAATACTAGTAACATTAAAATTATTAGTGAATTGTGGACAACATAAGTCTGGCCAGTTCAGAATGCATGCAGTTGAGAGTCTTGCGAAAAATCTCATGTCTTCTCACAATCTGGAATTGAAACTGGACAGACAGTAACATTCTCTGGATTGTGTTGTTACATTAATTCTGGTTGTCTCTGTTCTGCATGCAGGATGAATGGTGTCTGATACTGTAGGGAAGTACAGAGAAACAGAACAGACTTGAAAATAAGCTGGGAAAAAAAGTGTTGTGGATAAAGCCTTATGAAAAAAACCGACCATGTTGTGGAAGCTGGGTAAAGGTAGAGCTGTGTATTATTTAAATTTGGGTTGGCATAGACTAAATTAAAATAAAATCTTTCAAGACAGAAGCAGCCCAGACCTCTAGTTCCAACCATGAAGATGTTGTCCAATAAAGTTGTTTGCAATGAACAGTTGTAGATTGTAGCACAGTTGTGAGTTTTGAGAAGATCTAAATGCTCTTGCAGCTTGCATGTGGAGAAAAGAAGAGCCAAGATTCTTAGACTAGGCAGAGGGAGAGTGAGAGGGACCTTTGGGTACTAGGAAGTTTGCAAAGTGCTCACAGCCCCAGTCAGCCACTTTGGATTTGCCTTGAACTTCTGCTGCTTTTCTTTATTCTGTTGAATATGGTCAACTTCCTCACTCACAAGGATGCATTTCTATCATAAACAGCAATGACGTTTAGCAGGTTGTCCTAGCGCCTCTGTTTTCAATTTAATTTATATTTTCAAGGCCTTTGCTATTATCATGTGCTGAACTCCACATCATAAGAGATGTATCTGGTACCAAGCTACAAGTTGCACAAGTTCTCTAGATAAGCCGATAACAAACAAGGACCGGGCAGGACAAATTTAGCGGATGGCAAATTTAGCCTAAGGCCTGTGGCATGTTTTTATAACATGTGGCAATACCACTGTTAATAGGAAAAGACACTCTCTTTCTTTTTTAGATTACTAATCAAATATTGTATTAGATCTCTATCAAGTTCCTCCATATCAGCAATAAAAGTCTTGAGCAGTCTATCAGCAACAGATGACAGCACACTCCACTACACAAGAAACAACATTTTCTATTTATCTCCATACATAGGAAATGATTTAATGTCTTTGGTTAAAGGAGCAATCATTCCTATGGAAAAAAATTGGCAAAGAACAAAATCATAAAAAGGGAGATATTTCTTTAAAGAAATCTTTCTTTTATTTACAGATTTTTAATCTGTAAAAAGTGTGTCATGTCAGATGTTACCTGCAATTGAATCTTTTGCACAGGGACAAGAATGAATTATTCAGTGCTTTTAGTATTTCAGGTTTAAACAGTCTGTTTTTGCAAGGGTTTCTGTTGAAGAAACAGGTTAGTTCTTCCCAGCTTCTATTAAAAAAGTCCACCAATCACAAAGCAAAATTAAATTAACATTAGTCTGATTCTGATCTGAATTTTTTTCTCAATTACTTTGAATTGACTAACAAGGATAGAGTCTATAGTTTTTGTTTCAAAAATATATGCTCAAGTATGTACAAAATGTAGGTATACTAAAGTGTGGAAGGTTGATATATTTACAGTGCTTTTTATTTGGTTTATTTATCAGTGGAACTACACACGTGTCTTTACTCTATATTTACATAATTTGTGTTTATTTCACGTGTGTTTTCTGTAAAGCAGATATCTACAAAGCAGATACTTAATGATTAGGTGCTAATAGAAATTAAGCATTTAACATGCTAAGGTTACAGACGTTTCTGATGTCATTGTCTCCTAAACCATTCTGTCGATCTACCATAATGTAGAATTTTGATGTACTTTAAAGATCTCATATTTTTCATCAACTTTTCCAAAGAGGAACCTAGTAGGCTTAAGAGAGTTTGGTATGTTTTGCATAATTTCTCTCTGCAAATGTGATTATTATTATATATGTAATTATTATTATTTATATTCTAAGTATGTAGGTCTACCTGCCCAGCCTGGACACATTTGGGATTATGCTATTCTCTTACATAATTGCTTCACAATGAGGCAATAGAAAGTCACTTGGAAAGAATAAGCCTTCTGAGAAATTGGCTGGTGCAAGACTGTGTAGAAGCAAAATTCTGCCTCTAATATCTACTTGTCAAAATATCCATGAGTGAGAAGCATGCCTACATTTAGTCAGTTGTAGCCTCATCTGTATGTAGATATTAAGTACAGCAGAGTTGCTCCTAGTTGACTTCTGTTTAGCACAGATTTCTAGAAATAAGACACAATATATTTTTAAAAGTTCTCAAATGAAATATGTCTGCATCAAAACTGAGTGCTCCATCTGAGCACACTTTTTGCCAAGAGCCTATAGGTAATGTCACAGTGATGGAAATATTTCTGTGCTTCTGGTTTATGTGAGCTGTGAGATAGATTTTGCCAATGATTTTCCTGTCTGACTTCAGTTCCAATCTATTTCAGTTGCTCTTCCTTCTTGACTCTGTCTGTGTGTCTTGTTCTCTGCCTTTAGTTTCCCAATAGTCATAAGGGTTCATGCTTCAACACTGAATATTTGAAGTTCATAAAGAGGAATGTGCCTCTTAATTCTGAAAATTTTGTCAGTTAAGATCTTGATTATCTAGCTTTTATACTAAAAAAACACAACAACTTAATGATTTTTAGTATATTTTTCTTCATTATGTAATATACGAGATAGGCAAATACCATTTGAAAACCATTCATTTCATCTGGTGATAACTTGTAAATGGAATAGTAATATTACAAAACATGATGATGTTCTGCTATGTTGAAACAAATTTTAAATGTTTGATTACATTTATATTCTTTTATACACACACCCTTTTAAATTTCTGTATACAATTCTTTAGTGCCTCAAAAGTAATTAATCAGCAAGTGGATACTTCCTCTTTCAGTTTTACAGCTATTATTTCAACATCTTCATGTTTTTGAACTCTCGGGGCAAATCTATTTTTTCCCCCCCCCATTGAAAGTGACATCACTGCATTAGTAGCAAAATTAAAAGCTTTCACTATACTTTAAGTGCTTTATTGTATCTTCAAGATGGAAACCTGAAAAACAATGCAATTTAATTTGCTGCAATTGTCCACTAATACATCTCATTACATGAGGAATGTTACATTAATTACTAGGATGCCATTACATGGATCCTGTAATCATTGTTATACCAATTATTGTTGTATATTTTAATAGCTTATATGGCACTCCATGTTTCTTGTTCATTGATACCATACTGCAATTATCTTCTTTGACCTCACTCTTTGCTGACATGGTTGGCAGTATGCACTTAACAATGAATGAGTTCCTTACTTCTGAGCTGTAATACCCTGTATACGTACATACGTGATTTGTAATTTGTCATTTTAAACCATGCCTCTCAGTTGTGGGAAACAGTGTGCATCTTCGGAATGAAAAATCGGGAGACATATTATCTCTTATCAACAAGAAGCTGCAGGAAGGATAAACAGTGAAGCAAAACACAGAAATGTCAGTAAAACTTGTTGTGGGAACTGTGACTATTTGGGTCAAAAATTGCTAGCTTGTTTACAATAACAGAATTTGCTCAATATAGTGTATTAGGACACAAAACCTTTGTGTAAGTGCCAAGAGGAATTGGAAAAATAGTGTGATGTTCGTTGTCTCTATATAAAGTGGACACTGCTGCAAATAAAGGTCTTCAATGAGCAAATTGGAGTCTGTGCCCTTATTATGCCACAAATGACACCCAAAGCGGTGCCTGAAGTCCATAGGGCCTGAAGAGTGAAGTCACTAGGGAGAGTGTCCTCACCTGTCCCCATGGCATAGCCCGAATGAACTGAAAGGTCTGCGTCTGGGAAGACGGGATAGCTGCACAGCTGAACACCTGGATTCAGAGGGAATAGGTGAGAGGCCAGGAACAATGGGGACAGAAATGACCAAAGAAGAGCAGTCAGTGCTCTCTGTAATGCAGCAGCTCCTGCAATGGTATAAAAAAAGACTTGATGATCATGGCCTTAAATTGACACTAAAATGGGGAAGATCTGCGAACCCTAGAATCACTGCCTCTAGTGTGTTCACTGCAGAAGTGTGGGACAATTTAGGGGTCATGCTCTGGGACACAGCAATACCAAGGGACAACATGGCCACTGGATTGCTTAATGCATATAGAGTTATATTTGAAGAAATCAAAGGGAATACCTCTGAAAAGTCAGATAATTCCTGTAAGCCAATGGCTTACAGGCTGAAGTGCACCTTGCAGCTGCAGCATGAGCTGAGAACTCTGATGATCCCTTGGAGGCAGAAGCCTTTGACTCAGGTCCTGTAAACATTGAAAATGAGCCTGATTTGTTCCCAACTGATCCCCAGGATAATTGGCTCAAGATGTGACGTGAGGCTGCAGAACAGGGAGATTTGGAAATTTGCCAGGTTTAATGGCATGTCCTGTTATATATGAAGCTATTTGTCGGCCCCTGTGGGAAGGACTGTCACTTAGTACCACTAAAGAACTGTGAAGGACGGTGAAAGAAAATGGCCTTTGTTCAGCTTTCACAATGTCCTTGTTGCATTCAGTTTTTGACAATTATGTGTGGTGTCCTCATGACTGTAAAATGATAATGCAGTTGTTGCTAACACGCAGTTTATGCTTTGAAAGGATGAATGGCTTTAAGTTGTGTGAAAAACAGGCATTAGTTAACCTTAATTTAGGACAAAATGGCCCTCTTCATGTTGTTGGTGTTGCTGCATTGATGGGGTAAGGGAATTACTCCGTCCCTATAGCACAGGCACATCTAGATATTGGTGCTCTTTCACAGTCAAAGAATGCTGCATTTTGAGCATTAATTCATACTCCTGATATGAGACCAGAATGATTGTTTGTTGTGGTGAAAGAGGGAAATTATGAGGCTTTTATGGATTTTATAGATAAATTGAAAAATGCGCTTGTTATATGAGTAGACGACGAGGATGCTAGGCAACTCCTGCTGCTGTGGCTGACAATTGAAAATACTAATGCGGACTGTCAAAAGGTACTGTACCCTCTTGAAAATCCCACCATTATTGATATGATTGGGACATGTAAAACTATTGGCTACCAGGCACATCAAGCTGTCTTAATGGCTGATGTTTTCATGGCGATGCAGCTGAAAGCTCAACAATGTTGTGCTTGTGGGTGTCAGGGACACTTTCAGAAAGACTGTCCTAGTAATGTTTCAAATAGTCAAGGATCTCAGACTGGGAAAAAGTCCAAATCCCTGGATGTTTGTTCTAGATGTGAGAAAGGACAACACCTTGTTAACCAGTGTCAGTCAAAGTGGGATAAAGGTGTGTCAGAGACTGAAATAGTTCTTGCCTTAAACATTGTTACATCAAAACTGTATAAAGAAGCCAGGACCACCACCCCACCCTGGAGATGTCTGACTGGAATTTTGGACTATAAACCAAAGTGCTGAGATTAGATAAAGGGAACGCTATTTTTCAATCATCTCGGGTCTGAGGAGAAGTAAACAAGACTGTGTGTCCACAAGAAAGCCAAACCCAGCAGCTGTGCTGATCATCCCTGGCTGAGTTCAGAGTGGGGGAGGCCACAGCCCACAGCTGAGAGCAGATTTGCACAGATTTCACCCCCAGCTGAAGTGGGGGAAGAGGCTTTGAGTGTGGCCTAACCTCTGATCAGAAGCAATGAACACCAATCCTCCCTGACTCAGCTGTGGAACCCCCAGCCCCGGGAGAGCAACAGGACATTCATGTGAGAGGCAGCTGAGGGGGTGTCATAATCCATCAAAGACCCCCTGAAGTGCATCCCAGACTCATTCCTGAGGCCTGGCACCACAGGACTGCACGTGATGTAAAGTGATGCAACAGATCCAGGGGTTGCTGCAAGAGACAGTGACAAACCTGTCCCCCCACTGGGGAAGGTGCCTGGATTTTCCTAACTGGCCTGAACATATATTAACCCATGGAATTCTGTGCCTTCCGGAGAACCCTCACCACCAAGAAGACCACCTGGAGAGGATGAATGCAACATTGTTGGGATCCACGGAGTGGTGATATTTTCTTTACTCTCTTTCTGTGCCCCCACCTCTTCTCCTGTTTCTTTCTCTTACCTTTTCTCTCTCTCCCATCTTTACTATCAAATAAAATCCATACCATTGACACTGGCATATGGTCTCGTTTGTGCCTTAATTCGGGCAGAGAAATGTCTAAATAACCTTATAAAACCGGACCTTAACAAGATGGTAATTTGATTCCCACACAGGGAAAATTGTGGGGTAGCATGAGGAAGGAGCGTGCGCAGACAGCAAATTCTCTTCAAATGGCTGCTCTCAATTGTATGCCTGCACCGGCAGCAGCACAACTGGGTCAGACTGTATTTAGGAATAACAAACAAAGATTTGCACCCCTTGTTTATTCTCCTTAAAGGAGATGTTTCTTTGAGCTCAGCTAGAATGCTTTTAGCTGATGCGCAATTAATATTGGACAAAACAGTTAAAATTTTGTTACATAGACAAGTCTCCCATTGTGTGGAGAATGTGCCTTTTAGTCTGTTTATTTTTAATTCCCTGTTCCAAATTTTTGGTCTTTAGCTCAATGGAATAATCTGGACCTAAAAGACCCATTAAAAATAATTGAATGGATCTTCTTGCCCTACCAATTTCAAAAAACAATTGTAACTCATTCTGAAATGATTGCTTGATGTTAATCTGTAAGGGATGGTCATGTCTCTTGTCCCTTGAAGGAAAAGAACCATCTCGTGTTTACACTGTTTTCACTGTTGCAGTAGTTGTTACCATTTTCTCTTTATTTCCAGAGGGCTGTTGCAGATTTTGAAGGACAAATAACTATTCATTATCCTAGTCACAAATTGTTTGATCTCTGCAACTCCCTACCAGTGCAGAAAATTTCTCATTGTAGTGCTCAGCTTTTACCTGCCCTTACCATCTTTACTGATGGTCCAGGAAAATCAGGGAAATATGTTATCACATGGAAAGACAAAAATGATGGCAACATGACATAGCAACCGTGAAGGGCTTGCCTCAGATTGTGGAACTTGCAGTTTCCACTCAGTGTGGAAACACTTGAGTGTTTCCGAAGTGGCTTTGTCCCATCAACATTGTAACAGACTCTAAATATGTAGCAGGAATTGTTACCAGACTAGAAGCTTCATTTCTTAAGGAAGTCACTAACCCCTTATTGTTTATGTTATTGCAAGAACTCTTAACAAATCTTAACAATTGTGTACATAATTGTTATGTATTACATATTTGTGCTCACACAACCCTGCCTGGACCCACAGCAGAAGGCAACCATCGCACAGACAAACTTACGGCTCTTGCAGTGTTGCCAAATGCGTTTGAACAAGCATGCTTTTCCCACAATTTTTATCGTCACAATGCTAAAGCACTGAAAAGACAGTCTGCTTTAACCCTCAACCAAGCACGACAGATCATTTCTATGTGCCCTAACCTCCGAATGACTCTGCCAGCTCTGCCAGTTGGGGTCAATCCCTGTGGTCTTGCTGCACTACAGTTGTGGCAAACAGATGTAACACACATACCTGAATTAGGACACTTTTGCTATAGTCGCAGGTCCATAGATACATAAGGCTATATTTGCTTCTGTTGATATGGGGCAAAGCTCTAAAGATGTTTGTAATAATTTTTTACAGGCACTTTCAACACTTGGGGTGCTCTAATGGATCAAGACGGATAACGGCCCTGGTTATACTGCTCACGGCACCTGAACATTTCTTCATTTATGGGGTGTGTCACATGTCGCAGGAATCCCACTCTCTCCCACTGGACAAGCCCTTGTAGAATGGGCCCTTGACACCCTTAAAATGCAATTAACTAAACAAAAAGGGGAATTCAGGGTCAAACCCCAGATAATAGGGTAACTAAGGCAGTTTATGTCCTCAACTTTTTGGGATACGGGTGAGGGGGCGCCTATTGTAAAACATTACCTGTCCCTATCAGGGGATCAAGACTTGTGTAGGAAAACCCAAGCTCCTGTTATGGTGTGAAATCTTACCTCTGGGCAATGGGAAGAGAACTACACTTTAACGTTGGGCCGAGGGTATGCTTGTGTTTCCAGAGATAAAGGACCATAATGGTTTCCAGCAAAAGCTGTTCGTCCGGGGCTGCAATATCCGTCACCATGATTTTTATTGGCATTCTGACAGAGCACCTGGTGCAGGCTATTTCTTTGGTCCTTCTGCGAACTACTGATGTGGATGTGTGGCTCACATGGCCAACAAGACAAACCAATCAACCCTTTGCTTGTCCAAGACAAGTCCAGCTGGACCTTCCACGCTTGTCTTGTGGGCTTGCCAATGAACCTAAGGGAACAGGACATGTTTTATAATCGATCTGTACATTGCCAGTGCAAACACGCTGGGATCAGGGAGCCCAAATCCTGGTGCGATGCCCAGTGGTGTCACACAGTAGCTGAACCTTCTGGATGGTACAGATCTAATGGTTCTGGGTCCTCTGGACTAGAAATGACACTGATAAGTAGTTTACCTGCTTTAAGGATGGAACCTCAAGAGTTAAACATATTAGGAACTCTGCAGGAAAGAAGCCTGTGTGCTTCTTTCTGAATTATTCTGTTGGTTTATCAACTATCCTAGTATCTACCTATCAAGCTTAATAAGATTTACAGGAATGGATCACTGTGGTGCAACTATATCACTCCTTTACTGATCACTCCTTTAAACAATCCCATTGGTCTCCTTGATAATGTGTTTTTAATTGACAGAGATAGGGCGTGGATGGGGATCCCAAGTAAATCATCAGGGAGTCCTTGCATGTTTGGGAGACTTTATTCTTTTCATCCCGATGACATCACTGTCCATTGCAGGCTCCCTGAGAGCTGAGTTTGTAGAAGTGCTAATAAATTTGATGAGGTCTGTGATTCAACTTTAAACTTTTGGAATTTACCCAAACACATTTCTACCTCTGTAGTTTCTTCTTTAGGAACAACCCACACACTTGCATGTTTGAAGAAGATAGGTAGTTGGTTGGCAAAGGAGAGCAATGCTACAAGCAGTGTTTTAAGCACTTTGTTAACAGATGTTGATTCAATTTGTCATGTTGCACTACAAAACTGAGTAGCAGTTGACTTTTTGTTGCTAAGCCAAAGCCATGGATGTGAGGATTTTGAGGGTATGTGTTGTATGAACTTGAGTGACCATTCTGAATACATTGAAGTATTGCCACCCTTAGACAGCTAAATAGAGATTTCAGTGTTCAAAGTTGATGGGACCTCTTCCTGGGTTGTTTGAATGATTGTCTCAATTTGGGCTATGGGTAAAAAAATATTGTAGGGTGTAGCTTGATTGCATTTTTTTGCTTTGCTAATAGCATTACTGTTTTTACTGTCTTGTATGCAGAAATTGGTTAATAAAAGTATAAAAAATGTTATGTTAGCTCAAACATGGCAAAATCCTGTTTTTAACAAAGAAGAGGGAATTGTGGGAAATGGTGTGCGTCTTGGGAAAGAACAATCAGGAGGCATATCTCTTATCAACAAGAAGCCCCAGGAAGGATAAACAGTGAAGCAAAACACAGAAATGTCAGCGAAACTTGTGCAAACTGTGAATATTTGCGTCAAAGATTGCTAGCTTGTTTATAATAACAGAACTTGCTCAATAGAGTGTATTAGAACACAACACCTTTGTTTAAGTGCCAAGAGGAATTGGAAAAATACTGTGATGCTTGTTGCCTCTATATAAGCTGGACACTGCTGCAAATAAAGGTCTTCAATGAGCAAATCGGAGTCCATGCCCTTATTATGCCACATTCAGTTCACTCCAGTGGAGTACAAAAACTGTGGATGGTGACTAATGTCATGAATGGCAGTTTATGTATTCAATTTTTAGTCTTTGGCTTTTTATAACCAAGTTCTTAAGTAGTCAAATGGTGGCCTCAGTGAAGGATTTAATACCATATTTAACTTATTTTCTTCTTTGCATTTTATTCCCTGTCTTCATTTTAATTTCTTGACATTTCTGGGTGTATTTCTACTTCCATTACATGATTGTAAATTTGTCATTCTGTGACAAACCCAACAGGTCTGAACACACCATCAAGTCCCTTCACTAAAGCTCTCTGTGTGCAGTCACCCTACTCAGCCTACGGGCTTGCCAAATCCTCTGAGGTTTTTTGTGGAAATTTAAAGGCCGTGACAGAGATTGTCTGCCACTGTTTTCTAAGGTCTCCCTGCATACAATATAATCAGAACATTTTAAATGCAGCAGACTAATGCCCATGAGAAAGGATTAATATTTTAAGAGTACATTCTGATACTTTTTTTCTCAGGTGAAGGAGTCAATAGCAATAGAGTATGAAAATATTCATCTTTTGTTTTGACTACTTTTTCTTGGAAGAAGAGGTTTCTGCAGATTAAATTTGTCATTGGAACTTGCATTCAGTTAATTTTGATTAATGTTGCTATATAACTATTGATGTCTTCTTCCCAATAGTTTTGCAAGAAGTGGATGAAAAAAGTAATGGTTCTTGATGTAGGGATAGTGATAACTCTGCCTCACAGTTGTAGGAGTAAAATTTTAAGCTAAACACTAGCAAGAACTGCAAATTAAACAACAAATACTCATGCTAGTAGAAAACTGGAATGGCAAGTGGTTAACCCTTAAAATATTTATATGAGCACAATATATTTTTAAATAAAAATATAGTAAATAATCACTGTGTCGAAAAATGATTAAATTAGTTCACATCACAAAATTTTGCATTGCAACTATGAATGCTGCATAACAGTATGAGGTTTATTCAATCAAAGAATGGAGAGGTTAACAAAGGTAGACCTAATCAAAAAACATGGACTGAATATTAGGGAAATTTCAGAAGAAAAGGCAGTATCAAAATGAATACTGTAACACAGTAAACTTATCCAATCAAACAGCATTTTTGTCAGACTAAGAAGAAAAGACATGATCTTATCATCAGTGTGTTTGTACTAAAGTAGGAATAGTTTTTCATTTTAAAAAAAAAGGTGTAAAGTTGTTATTTTGAAATAAGAACCTGGTGGATTGTCACTTCCTTTTTCATTGCACATCTCCACAGTAGAGTGATTTAAGAAATGCTGATGGTGCACTTTCCAGTGGTTTTGCTTTCCTTCATCTGATTCTGGGTAATTTTGATTTGACTGTTACAGAAGCTGAAGAAAATAATTTTGCAATGCTTTTCCTTCAGTGGGCTTAATGGACTTTTCAACCTGCCACATTCTTTACTTTTGATTGTACTATGTAGTTCAAAGAACACCAAATCATGACGTACAAACTGACAATAATTTTGCTTGATGGTTGAATTTTGCAGTTTTAGCACTTCCACAATGACTTCTACAATGAAATTAAGGAGACAGATGCTGTTAGCCAACAGCCTCCTCTTCCTAAATACATGCTTTGGTTATCAGGCTTGTTCCAGTTGGTACTTCACTTATTTCATAAGTCAAACACTAAAACCCATCAAGTAATGGAGGAAGTCAGGAAGAGGAGGTTTGTTTAAAGACAGATAGAGGAGTCAGGATATGCTGTAGATAAGAAGCATCATTGTAAAAGTCCTGTTGAACTGCAAGGGAAGTGAGCAGGGAGTTTACTAAGGCAGACAATTTTTCATGTCTGCACTACATGGGCGAAGAAGGTGTGGGTTGCATTAAGAGTATGTTGGCAGTACTAGTACTTGTTAAAACTCACTCCTGAGGGTAGCTCTTCTTTTTATATATATATATGTATATAGGATTTATTTTAGAAGAGTTTGGTTGCAATGGAAATGATGTATGTAGTGGATTTGGTTATTATCTATAGAAATATACCAATATAAAAGCATAAAAAAACACTTATAAAGAAGGAAAGCCAAAGAAAGCATAAGACTAGAAAGATATCACTATCCATGGATCCAGTGACAAGACTTGATTGTTGCAATTTTGATGTCCTTTGGTTGAAATGATGGTCACAGACCTGATCTCTTGGGGGTGAGGGAAGCCCATGAAACACAGAGTTTAATGGGTTAATATACATGGAGTTCTATGCAGTAATGTCTGGTTACCTCCTCTAAGAGGGGAGTCTTACACTGTCTGTTGCAACACAGTAGATCTGTTGCTACACTGCGGATTATGTTCAGTCTGGTGGAAAGCCCCAGAATGAGTCGGGGTGCACTTCAGGGGTCTTTCATGGTTTGTGACCCCTCCTAAGATGTGACAGCTGCCTCAGTGGACAGCATAGTGACATTATAGTAGTGGAGCCAGTTGTGCTCCATCAGAAGGGATGAAAATCCTTAGGTCCATGTGTGAATGTCCTCTCACTTCTTCAGAGAGGAGTTTTCATACTTGAGCCTCTTATGTAAGGGAGGACATTAGCACTACAAGAAGCACTCTCCCACCTTACAGGATCTGTTCCTTTATGGGTCTCTTTCCTTATCTGGCTCAAATGCAGCTTGTAGCCTCTAGTGGTGGGTGCTCACCTCCTCTGCACCTGGGTGGTTACTGTGCACTTCTTCAGCTGCAAATGGTTAATTGCTTGAGTCATTAGCCATTAACATTTCAGTTTCTCACGCCTCTATAACAAATTATAAAATACAAATCTACTAAACTTAGACAACCATTATAATCAGCATCACTTAAGGAGAATAGGAATTGTGCCTACAGAGGCAGGAAATGTGTTAGATAAAAATAGGTAGTATGAAAGGTTAAAAAAATGGGCAGTTTGTGAAGTTTGGGCTTTGTGTACTTAGAAGAGACTTGTTCTATTTTTCAAGGTGCTTTCAGGTAATTTCAGGAAAAATAATGTATCTAAAATCTTCACAAATAACCAATTAGGCATTGTGTGCCTCCTGAGGATACCCTCTAGTGCGTATTGCTGCCAAGTCTGCTTTGCCAGCAAAGTAGCAGATACACAAAATTTTGATTTCTGTCATTGAAGCTCCAAGTGCTTTTCTGTGCTAGTGGTCAGACAGGCCAAGTGAACGAGTCACAAACACAAAGACCATGTAGCCAATGTTTTAACAGTTTTTTATGATCTGTTGTGTATCTAAAATTAAGGTTTAAATTCTGTTTCAGACACATAAGCACAAGAGCTTATTTTCAGTCCTGCTGTGTTCTCATATGTTCATATTAAATTATCCTTGTGTTAAACAGGCTTAAAATAATCTGTAAAATATACTTAGAAAAGTAAATATAAACTAATTTGTGGGATTTAAAAATTGCTACGTCACATGAATACTCTTACTTTGCCACTAATATTTGGAATTGTTTTGCATTTGTAGTTTCCCTCTGGTTTTGCCATATTGCTATTTTGGCTGGGTTAGAGTTAATTTTCTTCACAGTTGCTAGAATAGTGCTGTGTTTTGGATTTGTGACGGAAACACTGTTAATAATTCAAGAGTGTTTTTGTTATTTTTGAACAGTGCTTACACAGAGTCAAGGCATTTTCTGCTTCTCAACCCACCCTACTGGTGAGCAGGATGGGGGTGCACAAGGATTTGGGACTGGCAACAGCCAGGACAGCTGACCCCAACTGACCCAAAGGATAATCCGGGCCGTATGGCATCATGTTCAGCATACAAAGATGCAAAAAGAAGAAGAAAGGAAGGAAGGAAGGAAGGAAGGAAGGAAGGAAGGAAGGAAGGAAGGAAGGAAGGAAGGATTGTTTGGAGTGAAGGCATTTGCCTACCCAGGTCAGCTTTACTTGTGATGAAGGCTGAGTTACATGGAGATGTCTGAACATCCGCCTGTCAAAGGGAAGAAATGAATTGATTCCTTGTTTTGCTCTGCTTGTGTGCATGGCTTTTGCTTTCCCTATTAAATCATCTTTATCTCCACCCACGAGTTTTCTCACTTTTAAGATTCTCTACCTTGTCTCCCTGAAGGGTGAGTGACTGCACGGGACTTAATTGACGACTGAGAATAAACTATAACAGCTTCTGTTAAGAAGGGTGTTATGCAAGATAAATATTTCTTACACTGTAGTGTAGCACTTTGCTGATCTTGGGGAAAGGGATGACAATTTTCTTCCAATCTAGAAAGTGTCAAAGTTTGCAAACATTCCACTTAGGACAGAGATGTGCCTCTTGCAGCTATTTGTCCCCTGTATGATTTTAGGAATAGCAGCAGAGAACCATAGGCTTACTGTCAATAATTTTATAATCTCTTTTGATTCTCTCCTCCATCCCACTGGGGACATGAGTGAGTGGCTGCATAGGGCTCACTTGTTGGCTGGATTTAAATGACAGCATGGTTTTATAACATTATGACACACATAATGGAGATGTCATTAAATCAAAATGTGCTGTTGTCTCAGCCTCTGCAGGCATCCACTGATTTCAACTCATGTCTGCTTGTTCATGATCATTGAAGATGCATCTAATATTCAGCTTCCAGAAGTCTGAAGTAGCAAAATAAAGCTAACATCAAACAAAAATATCATTTCCCAATTCGGTACAAGATAATAATGCCTGGTACTTGATTGATTAGTGGCTTTTGCTATGAGTTCACTCAGTGTGAAAGGCCTAAGTCCTTTTCTTAAAGTAGGTAATAAAGCTATCAGAACAGATAGCGGACAGCATTTTTTTTTTTAATAGATCAAGGAGAACTTTGAAATTGTATCATCACTTAGTGTTGCAAACCAATGGGATGGCAAATCCACCACACACATATTGTGTCCTTTTTTTAATGCATAATTTTAAATCTCACAAGACAGAACTTATTACTGATTAGCGTATGGAAGGTGGTTTAGTTTCTTACAACAACTTGATACAGAAGCCTTATGGATAGAGATGCAAAGAAAAAACAATTTATTACCATTAATGAGACCAATGATTAATTGTTTAATAAGGGGATTAATGCATTAAAAAGGGGGAAAATTGATTTGTGTGGATGAAGAATGAACAAGCTGAGGAAATACACTATTTCAAAATCAGTGAAAACCAAAAATCATTGAAAGGGTATAATTTTCTGTTATGGAGAAGCATCACTCTCTAGTAATATAATAGAATGAAACAGGCTGGACAAGCTGAAGATCTCTGCCTATCAAAAGGTGAAAATAGTGACATCTATTATCTGAGGAATTTTTAATCCTATTTAATAACGATCCTTCCATTTCATGCAATAACCATGAAGGTCAATTAATAGATTGCACTATTTCTGCAATTATATTTGTAAATAAACTCGACAGAGCCTCACCAAAAGAATTAATACTTCCACAGTGGAAAATAGCAAAATCTTTCAGCATAGAGACATGTTTAATACATGTATGAAATAATAAAATATTATGGATGCTCCAGAATTTTCTCTTTTTTAATCTTTAGGAACTAAACCCTTAAATTTTTATCTTCCTTTTTAAAAAAATTTGATACATTGGGCTTGTACATGTGCACTTGGAGATGATGAGGTTTTTGAGAGCCTTTGGAACACCTGTTTTATTTCCTGACATCAAGCAGTCCTTTACATCACACATTGAACTTCTTTTTTCAAATTTCAGCTCAATATATCCTGTATAGGTCGAAAAACAGTGGGGCATTTTGCATTTAAGCACAAGTTTGGCTTTCTCAAATGTTTAAGGTTTATTTAGTCCTGTTTCAGTTTATGGCATTTTACTGTTTCATCAGCCTGGTTTATCTGAGATGCTCATAAATTTTAGAGCTTTCTATTTACTGAATTTAAATGCTTCTTATTAGTCTCATTATTGGAAAGTTCTACAGGTATTGATTGACATGTAATAAAACTTGGTCATATAGTAGATTTGACCAATTATAGAATGTTAGTCATCACGGCTTTCTCAAACCGATGTCCTCCTAAATGTATTTATAAACGTATTTTTATGTATATATACATATATATATATTCATTTCCCAAATGAAGCCTGATAAAAAAGTACCACACAAAAACAGATAATGAATTTATTTTTCATGTTTGAAGTCCCAGGCTTCTGAGTGTTAGAGCTTAGAAAACAACAAATGACTGTCCAGAATGACAAGTCAGAAAGCTGTCATGAATGTCAATATAATTGTATGGTCTCCAAAGAGATTTGTAAACTGCGTTTATGACTGACTCTATTGTAGATAACAGAAAACCATAGGGGTGTTTTTACATAATAACGTTAAATCTAAAATTACAAAACAACAGCTAATAATGATAAAGATAATAATTTTGAGCAGATGAAAAAATGAAGCTTTATACTGAAAACAGGTTTTGTTAGTGTTTCTGTGTGTAAGGAAGAGAAACAAGAAAGTGAAGATTGGAAACAGAATCTTGGGATAGCTATTGTTAGCCAAACTGCCTAAAGAAATATTTAAAGGCTAGATTTGCTAAAGTAACTTAGCAAGAGATATGGTAGTGCACCAGCATGAAATCAAAAAATGAAACAAAAGGGGTACGTCATTTTTAAAGTGGGATGTTAAAATACAATCTCTGAAATCAAGATACACTATATGCATCTTGCCATTTCTATAATCTTTTCTTAAGGAAGGGTAAATCTGTGCAAGTGCTTGAGGTAAATTATTCAGAAGAGCAAAGTAAGTGAACGGAGTTGCATTAGCCCCCTTCTCTGAAATTGTTTTCCTTTCTAAAATTTTCCTGATCCTCCTATCCTTCTTTCACTATTTTTTAGCTTTCACTGTGTTATCACCCTATTGAAAACTACAAGACATAATTAATTAGTAAATAGAATGTGGATTTTTTTAACTACCAAAGCATTAGTAGTGAAAGAACAGGGCTATGTGCCAGTGATACTAGAAGCAAAGGATGGCTTCTGGTATGTACACACTATTTTTCAATTATTTTCCCTCAAATTCTGAGATACTAAGGCAGGTCAAGATATTTATTAGTTTTCTAAAATGTGGATTTTCTAAATCCACAGAAAATAATCTAATTCAAAAGTACAATGAAATGCTACATTTATTCTTTGCCTAGAGTGTACAGCCATGTTCTGTTTCCGCTGTTTTGATTTTGCTTGTTTAAGAATTTCTGTAGTGAGATAGCAAGTGTACTAAAACATAGAGATTAAAGGGCTCAATTTTAGAAGGACAAAAGTTTCAACCGTTTTCTGCCTTCTGAAATTGTGTCAGAGGTCTCAAAAGATCTAGTGAAGGAAGCTGTTGAATCTTCCTTCTGATTCTAGTCTGAGAAATATTCTGCACAATTAAAAATAATGTGTACCTTTGGAACCTCCGTCAATCACAGAGTGTAAGAGACGGCCTGAAAATTCCTTATCTGCCTCACGATCATTGACAGAGACTGAAACCCTAAAAGAGGGCTTTTGCACTAAAAAATTTTGGCCTGGCTAAGGTGGGACGTTTGTCAAGTGTTGCCTGCAAGGTGCCCCCGCTGGAACAGGTTCTTGCCTAGGCAGAGAGGACTGCACTGAAGCGAGAAAGAATGATCAGTCCTGAACACTCCCTCCTGAACACAGTCAACGGACCTCACCAACAATAGTGGCAGATTTCCTCACCTCCTGGCCAGTTACCCCCTGCTTTCAAAAAGACTATAAAGAGACCTTTCTGAATTAACC
>VZRZ01004480.1:125392-171868 GCA_013398175.1 Climacteris rufus
CAATAAAGGTGCACTATTTGATTAAAGCTGAAATCCCCTTTGTGCCTTTTGCATTTTGAGATCGTTAAACGAACCATCATGACCGCCGCTTGCGTTAGCGGATCGTGACAGCAGAGACAGTGGAAAAGTGAGCAGGTCTGTCACTGGAAGGTTCAGAAATGGAGGTTGGCCAAATATTAAACTTTCTGAACCTTAAAAAAAGCACAATAGGACCCTGAGATTAGCTAAATTGGTCAGAGCATGGGGATAACGACACCAAAGGGTTCAATCCTTATATGGGCCATTCAGTTGAGAGTTGGACTTGATTATCCCCAGGGGTCCCTTCCAACTCAGTATATTTTGCATGTGCGTATATCTTTGTTCCTAAAAAAAATAACTGGGGCAGAAGTAAAACATAAGGATTTCTAGAGGTAAAATAGTAATTTATAGGCTATGGAAGTTGAGTTCAGTCTGTAAAATATGATGTATGCCTATAGTCCCCAGGGTCAACATGAGAATACATGTTATTCCCCTTGCACAATTTCAGAGCAAACTGCAAAAGAGACCCGGCAGGAGTTATTTTCTGTGAAGCATATGGTTGTTGGACTACATCATTTTTGAACAAATGGATCTCTGTAAACCTCTTAGGTACTGTTTAATGTGCCATGGCATCACCCTTTGTGCAAACAGGCTGTTTTATGCTATAGTAGGCAACTACATTGTCAAGACATATCAAAATTCTTTCAGATTTTAAATACTTCTTGATAATACTGATTTTGATAATTTCTAAAAGTGATCTGGCCATCAGGAACATGACATTATAAAGCTGTGTGAGAGAGCTGTAGTTAGTTGCCTCTTAAAAGAGCTGACAGGATTTGGTAGAGTATCAGTTCAACAGTTCTTTTCTCATTCTCTGTGGGTGGTAAAACTAAAAGAAAATGAAAATTCAAACAAATTTTCTTACATTTTATTTCACTAAAACTTTTAAAAAACTGACTGTAATGGATTCAACCTTGAAGTTATATCAGAAGAAATATGAAATTTGGTTTCATGAATTACTCATGAAAAATCAAGTTAAATCAGAGCTCATGAATTACTTAAAAAAGGCAAGCCGAAAATTAATAAATTGCCTGTAATGCATATGTAAGCATCTTCTCCAAGTCTATAAAATGCTGACATCATGATTTTTTTTGTGAATGAGAACTATGCAAGCCTGCCAGTCTGAAATTACAAAATTACTTGTTCTCAGGGTTTATTTAAAAGTGTAATTTAAATATTTTCGTCTGTTTGAAATAAGAAATACATTGTGAAATGCAGACAGATGACTATACCAAGCAACTAGGAAAACATTGCAGAGTGTGGTTAATAGCATAAGTATCCTTGGAGATTGCAACTATTTTTACACTAAAAATAGTTTGTGAAAAATATTTAATGCTAAGTAAAACTTGAGAAACGAGAAAGAGTTTATATGCTAATATGAATATTTAATGTACTTAAATTAATTTCCAAATTAAGGACTATCAATCATCCATCTGCCAGAGGGGTAAGTAGTCTTTGTATATAAAATCATTCACAAATTAAGTTGGCCTAAAGTACTGAGTTTATCTCCTTTTGGAAGAGAAAGGATAGTGATTGAAATTCAGTTTATTTGTGAGTAGAAATCTACTTTAATAGTATTCTGAACCAAGGAAAATTTACAGTTTCTTAAATAATCAGTATCTCTGCACCTAAATAGTCACTTTATGGTGTAATATTTTGGATGTACATTAAATACTGAAACAGTCATTGTTAATAAATGATTACAACAGTAATCTGTTGTAGTGTGGGCTTTGAACAAGAACTGTCATATCGATAAATCAAATGATCTTACTGAGATCTGTAACCAGTCCATTCTCTTTCATCACAACAGAAGAAATTGAGGAACCTAGGTAACTTGGAAGTATCTGTGACAAGGATTCTTGGACATGTTCATAGGCAAAACAGATGTGCAGAGCAGGTGAACCATTGCCACTCAGATTTTTGCCACACAGTGCTCACTGCATCACTGTACTTGACCATAGTTTATCTACACATCATTTTTATTTATTTTAATTTAAATTTAAATGCTTTTAGCATATCCTGTGTTGTCTTCATCAGCTTGATGAGTTATGGTGAATAAGCAATGAATTTTCCATGCAATAGTTTGTGAAAATGCCCCTTAATATGTGTTTTTTTAGCATTCATTTGGAAACTTTCATTAGTAAGTGGTCTATGGAGTTCAAAGCAAGCAGTAACAGAACTTAGTTAAATATTGGATTGAACCTAGGATCAGTAAGTAAGACTTAATATGGACTGTGTTCCAGCAGAACCAAACAAAATGTTATGCAGTATTTAGGGAGGTACATGTCTGCTTTAGAGAATATGCAGAAGAAAAGCTGAGAAAATGAAATCCAAGTAATTACATAAATGAAATTTGCATTCTTACTCTATTAGATATGCAGGGTATTCATTCTCACAAAACTAAAGTGCAAAAAATTGGATCCAGAACACTGAATATGAACAGTAATCTTCTGGTAAATACGTCTGTGCATTCTCAGGAATGTGTTTTTATTTCCATTTACAGAAACATCTCAGTCACCAGCACGCAAATTTCTCCAGTGTAGGAAGGACCAGAAGTTATTTTAATAGGACAAGTTGTAGGTTTAAAACAGCTTATTTCTTACAAATAGTCTTTAAAACTCATGGAGAATTACTGAAGTAGTCACTTAAAAATTTTTTTATCTTTTGCTGATTCATCTGTTTTTAATCAAAGGAATCAGTTTGAGTTATGATATCTGGAGGAGAGCTTCAGAAATAGATACTTGCTTATCTGATAATTTTTTCCCAAATTTTAGAATCGATTTTATTCTACTTTACATTGGGGCAATCTGAATGTATTCACAAGTAGTTCATCAGTCTGGTTTTCATGATTGATTTAGAAAATAAGAATGTGCATCAGAATATATCTGAAGAAGAAATCCACATTGCCTTAAAAACTTGCGTTTGATTTCTTTAAAATAGCGGGGTTGTTCAAAAAAGGAGTGGAAGGGATGTTCTTGAAGATAAATTTTATGGCATTAAAACAATCTCTTTATGTAAAGAAGTTTCTCAGTCATGTGTCCAACATAGAATTTGCATTGTGTAATTTATAAGAAAATCATAGTACCCAGGTGTCATGCTTCACCCTGAGCAAAATGAAATACTTTTCTTAAAAACCTAAACTTTTTCTTCAGACTTGATGAAAAATATTTGAGTAAGAGCTACAGGAGCAACAAAACAAAAAAGTAGTGTGAATTCACAAAGTTCATTTTAGCTGACCTAAGCATTTTCCAGCTGATTTTTTAATATCTCAAATTTATGCTGCTTCCTGAGCCTTTTCTTAAAACATTACACTTTTTTTTATACTTCTTTTCTCCCCAAAGGTATGGGTTTATGACTAGTCCCAGTACCTATCATTGTTAAGATAACATTATTAAATGAACTTCAATGGAACCTCTTGAATAGTCAAGCTTAGTGGCTTCCAAATTGTTTGTATAGGATATTTGGGGTATATCCAGACAGATCATGCATCAGGCAAAACTTCAGTCTTTGTCTAGTCTGAGTTGATGGGATACAGTGAATCATGAAAATCTGATTTGAGCTAAAGAAACAGATGTGATCCAGTCAAACAATTTGTTTGTGTTTACTTACCATCCATCTACAAGGAAATTTTTAGTGAGACAGGAGTTTATAAGCACAAAGCAAGGTTTGAAAATGAGATTTGAGATCCAAAGTCACTTAGGAAATTCTAAAGAATTTTCTTCATACCTCCCAAATCCATGAATATGAAGGAGAGTGTATGGAGAGCGCTGAAACGGTTAAAATGAAGATACAGGTGATAGCATGCACTGAACTCTTATTCAATCTTTCTTGTGAAACTACTAAAAATGTTGAAAAGTAACTAAAGTAGCAAAGAAAAAGAGGACTACTACAATATGTGTAATTTTTTAACAGTGATGTAATATTCTAAATTTTTACTAAATATTCTAAATATTCTAAATTTTTATTCTAAATTATATACAGTTGTTGTAGTGGTTTAGCCCCGNCAAAAAGTCTTGCACTAATACAGAAGCTGTGTTTGTCAGTGAATGTTTCTAAGACATTTTAGAGAACAGAGAAGTATTATATGCTGTTTCATTTTGGATTTCACATATTTTCTGGTTTACATTGCTTGCAGACCTGAAATGTTATTTTGATTTTTCAGCATGCATAATGCAAATATATATAGAGAGACAACAGTCAGTTAGTGGGAATTTTACCTCAGAAGGATTGACAAATAATTGCAGACATTTTTAAAATATATGGCAGACACTAAGAACAGTAGAAGTCACAAAAGAAGTGACTTTCAGGGAAAGAAAAAAAATAGACAACACAAAATAATAAAATGAAGTAAATGGGCCATGAAAAAAAGATTGCAAAACAACACACTTTTTAGTACTTTAGATCTGTTGTAGAATACTCTCGGACAAAAAAATCTGATGATCCCTACTGTCAGAAGTTACACAGTGATATTGCACAGCATTTGATAGACTAACACTTCTCATATGCAGAAGTATTGTTTTCTAGGTAACGTTTTTGGGATACATGAAAAAAATATCACTGTGTTATAGGAACGGTTTAAAACACCACGCTACAGAGTAGGCTTTTCTCATTTTCATTTTTTTCCCCATAATTTTTGCCTTCTAACATGCAGAAACAAACCTGGTAATTACATGTTAAAAATATAGAAAACAAACCCTGGGCACAATTTTAATACATAGCATATATGTAGCTATAGTTTCTACCATATATGAAAATTTAAGAAAAAGGACCTAGAAATAAAAAAAGTCTAGAGCAGATAGCACAGATACTTGCCAGGCTGCATAAATATATGTATCTTGTGTGAATTCAGAGCATAGCTTTGATGCTCTCATTCACAAAAGTATTTTTGTAACCAGATTCCACTGATTGCTCTGCTGAGACAAGTCTCATGCAAGCTTGCATTTTTTTTTTCAGCTTTCTTCTTGTATTTGAGGTATGAATTCTAAAACTTCCTAAAGAAAAATTTAGTTTTGTCTATGTAATTTCTGCTAGGAATTCAACAAACCATGATCTGAAGCTGTTTCACTGAAGAACCCCAGAGTATCTCTTTCACCTATAGGCCTTTTTTTTCTCCCATATATTCACACATGAAACAACTTTATCACTTTTTAAGGGGATTCCCATATCTTTTTCCAAATGGAAAATTCTATGTTTGTGTGCATACTCTCACTAAGATATGATTTGGTTTTGAGATTGTATTCAGAATTCTTTTGCAGGGAATTGTTATGTGTCCTTGAAATTTCATCAGGTTCCTGATTTTCTACAAGAAGAGCTGCTCTGGAGAATTTGTGCTAATCATTCTAGTTGTTTCTGACTAACACAAGCTGGTGATTCTTTGTTACCCACAGAAAATTTAGTTATGATTGGAGTAAAGCTGCCTGTATTCAAGGATGTTTGTTTTGCATTAATGTTTTTAGCATTTAGTTGTAGTTCTGTCATGCACATCCTGTTTAATTTTGTTCTATGTTAAATTGTATGTCATCAGTTTTGTCAGAACTCTATAATGAATAATCTGTTATTTAAACAAAGGTGTGAAACTTAAAAGTAGAGGCCAGAACTTATATACTTGGCCAATGTGAAGTTAAACTTCCAGTACCATTAGGTTCAGGCATGACTCTAACCATCTTTTCAGTAAGACTTGTACCTTGAATGACAGAACCAACAGGAACTCTTATTTATAACTTCCTAATCTACCAGTGCTTTTTGATTTTTTTTTTTTCTAAACAAGTACGTGTGAATAAGAAAGTAATGTTGTTAGAAAATAAATCCTTTCCAAACCCAGGAGTTATTTGTGATGTTTCTTTTTAGCTTTAAACAACAGATTACACAGTCAAAATTGCTGATTCAGGTTTTCTTTGTTGTTTGTTTTGGTGGATTATAATGACTTGTTTGAATAATCCTGATACTGACTAAATTTATTTCAGAAAAGTCACGCTGGTTTTAAGTTGCAGTAAAACTTTGCAGTGCGATGTTATTACTCTGAATGTTGTGTCTTTCAGAGTAAGCTGATGTTAGCAGCTCAGTAATGTTTTGTTTTTTGAAATAGCAAAATATCTCAGTGTTCCTAATTAGAAATCTTCTGTGGTATAATGAGTCTTTGAAAGGGAAACCTGTTGAGCAGCAGACCCTCTGGCAGGGTCCTTATCTTTCTAGGCTGTGTAAAATTCCCAAACTTTGATTTAAATACCAGTATGTGTTGAGAGTTTGATTTTTTTTTTTTAATTCCTTTGTGATTGCAGTTGTCCACAATGCAGTATGAGAGTCCTGGATTTTACAACTATTATCCATTTTTTCTGATATTTCTTGTATCAGAAATACCTGTTATATATATTTATATCTATCATATTTTTCTGATATAATATTTCATATTACTGATTTTGACTCATTTGGGGAAGGTTTTATTATTCAGGGTGATTTTTATGTCTATTCCAATTTTAGCCCTACCTGTTTTGTATTGAAAGGTCTATGATCATTTTCCACAATAAACTTTTTGAGGTTATGTCCATAATCTGTATCTGCTATAACCATGATAGATAAGAACAGCACTGATAGATTTCTAGCAACAGAATTCACTTTTTTTTCGGCAGTATTTAACAGAAATATTCATCATGTCATCTATACACACACACACGCACACAAAAAATTTAAAGGATGAGTTTGTTTGTAATATAACCAAAAGACTTTACTCTTTCATGCTATTCTCATTTCTCTATATTCCTGAAAATAAAGGATATCTCAGCAGCCAGACTATCTTGCATTTCACAGGGTAAGTCCTCAAAACAAAAAGAATAATGCTCCTCTTGAATAACATTCAAAAAACTTTCAATTTGATATACATATATTTACGATTATAAGGAATATTTTACTGCTTCCAAAACTCAGGTCTTGAAGTCTATCTGCATATTTTTTGTGTTAGTTGCCAATGTATAATTATTTAATTTTTGTCAGCTTGCCATAATTCTTCCTAGGTTTTTATAGTTTCTAGTATATTGTATTAATCTCGCTACTAACTTGTTAAAACTTTACACCTCTAACTCATGTTTTCCAATAGAAATTGGATTTTCTCTTCTCACCACCTTTCTGAACTTTGTGAAGAAAACATACATATTACAAATAGGGTTTTTTTTCTTTTAAACGCTAGTTATTATTGGAAATAACTTTAAAATGCTAGAATAAAAGTGATGGTAATTAGATATACTGTGAAATTTTATCTATTATATCTATTCTGATGCTTAATGCAGGAAAATCAGTCTTCAATGGAAAAGTGATTCTGATCTTGATTACACACTAATTAGGAAAAAATCAATATAAAATTATATAATGTATATAATTACATGTTTTGAAAAAATCCTATCATTATTCTTTCTTTTTTTATGATAGTCTACAACAATTACAGAAGTGACTTAAAACCTTTCTACAGACCATCCCTGATAGTGTTTACCTGTCAGAGTGTGCTCTAACTGGTAATAACCACATCTTAATGTATCAGTTTGCTTGGGAGCCTTTCTTCTACACAGGGACTGCATGGCATGTGCCATGGTTGTTATAGTTTCTTACACAGTAAGAAACTATACAGTATACTGAGTATATATACAGTATATATAGTATACTGTGTAAGTATACTGTACTATACTTACACAGTCCTTTCCTCTACTAGCTGTGCTTGAAAGATTTTAGATATTTGAGATAGAATGATTTCTCCCTATGGGTTACAAAATAGAGGTTGAAAATCACAAGTGATTCCACTCTGCTTAGAAATGCCTATTTATCACCCTTACTCCCCAAAGTCTATAATGCCTCATTCTTTTACTTCACTAGTC
This sequence comes from Climacteris rufus, assembly GCA_013398175.1. Classification (NCBI taxonomy): domain Eukaryota; kingdom Metazoa; phylum Chordata; class Aves; order Passeriformes; family Climacteridae; genus Climacteris; species Climacteris rufus. The sequence goes on from VZRZ01004480.1 coordinate 133,330, forward strand.
CTTTCAGAAAAAGAATCAGATCATAAACGGTCACAATTATTTCAGATAGAATTTACGGGAGAATGTGGTTGTAGCATCAGACTGAAATGAGGAGAAATAGAAAGATCTTCAGCATTAGGTAAATGAATAGAACAGGAGTTAGCAGTTGGAGGAATATTCTTAAAATGCATAGTTAAACCAACATACTTATTCATGTTAATCTCATTTTGTCATCACAGACACACTATGAAACAATTTCCTAACATGAGTAGATATTTTTACCAAGCAGTTCTTTGCCTATTATTTCCACCCTGAAACCTGATCTCTCCCTAGAAATTAAATTTGTAGGAGTTTTCTCTGCTCTTAGTTGGCTATTTTAATTTTTTTTCTTCTCACCGTTAACACAGGCTCATAATCTGATGTGCTGGTTCAGTACTACATCTGTTTTTATCATAAGGAAATTGTACTCTAAAGGATTAATAAGCCAAACTTTTGGAATGTATTATTTCAGTAGAGGATTTTGTGATAGGGGTAGACATTTCAGATTAAGATTTAGATCAAACTGTGTTTCAGGAGAGCAGTTTTTCATTCAGAATATTAATTTTGTGTGTGAGATATTTCAGCTCACATAATTTGACATTTTTACAGGCAATTATAATTTAGATGATCAAACAGAGATGAAATTCATATTAATACACTCAGCTGAAGTGTGTAGCTGATTGAGCAACTGATAATTAACCTTTCTGTAGCTGTGTCTCTCTGGTTTCCTCACAGATATTTCTAGAAATGTCCTGCTTTTTTTTGCTTGGAATTCTTGTTTTGTTGGTCTGAGATGGCTTCATGTGTTCAAGTTTCACTGATGTTTGAGTTTAATAGATTTTATGTCATTTTCCATAAAAGTAAAGAAAATACTAACTGTTCTATTTTAAAAAGGCATGAAACCAACTAATTTTAATTTATGTAAGTAATTTAAATCTTATGGTGGAATAAAATTTTGGTTATTTGTATATTACAATTGCTGTAACAGAAATCTGTCTCTCTCTCTACAGCTATGTGTCATTGAAAGTAGAACATGAAATGAAAGTGTTGAACTATCAACATGAAATTTCTAGAGAAGATGGATAAGTCTTACAGGAAAGACAGGTGATATTGAATCGGGTTGCCTACTACTTATCCTTGGGTTTTCCCTTTTGAAAACTTGAAACTGGGCCTGTGTGAACAAGTTGTAATTAATCAGCTCAGCTTTGGTTTTCTTAATTTTGTGAACTCCACAGATTAAAAAAGCACCAGCCATGTCAGCAATGTCAGTGGAAGAGACTGACCACCTATCTATAAATTCTATACAGCATGTCACATTTTCAAGAATGAATAGTAGCTGGGGTTTGTAGTTAATTTGAGGTGCATTCATGGTTTTTCTTTTCTTTCCTGAAAGCGCTACTTCCGAGAGCACAATTAAAATTTTCTTAATTTATATATCACTTTATAGTACCCAAAAATATTAATTAATTCATGTATATATGTGATGTGATGCCAGAACTACACCCATGAATGCTGGGAATCTGTATAATTTCTTTCTTACTTTATTTATAAGAATATTTTATGTTTTGCCATATGTGGAATCAAAATCCTTTTCATATTCTTGTAATATAATGACATTCATTGAACAGTGAACAGCTAGTGAAGTAAGTTCAGATTTTTTACAGGCAGAAAAGAATAAAAACCCAAACAAAACCAAAAGCTGATTAGACAAGTAGCCTTTTATCTCCAAAAATTTCAGTTATTTCAAATGTGGGTTGAGTAACTAGAATACTTTTCAAACTGTGTTTTAAGAGAATGTTTTAAGAGAACTGTATTGAAGAGAATTTGAGTTCAGCCATGAGAATGTTTCAAGAAAAATAAAAGAGTATGCTTGACTTTGATGTTCCAACTTTAGGTAAAAATACATCTCTCTATATTTTAAAAACAATGGTAATGTTTTGGAAAGCTTTGAACAATGGTGTCCATGAATTACATTATTATATTACAATTTTATCTGCTATGGAAAGCTTAAGGGTTCTTACAAATATGATAAAAACAACCTGCATTTTGCTGATGGTCTAGAACTTGCTACCATAACACAGTGAACTTAACTTGAGGTATGAACCATATACAATGGAAGTAGCACCTAAGGGACCATTTTGCTCCCTTAAAAATGAACACCTGGGGGTTTTTAGCTTTTTTCCAGGATATTAATTTGGGGTTTGTAGGTGTTTTAGATAGAGCAACTATCTTTCCTCACTAGTTGTGAGGATTCTAGTTGGGAGGAGGGATTGTTAGTTGAAGTCAGAAGAGTACTTAGTCCAAAACCTGTTTAGCACTAGTCTGAGCAGCACGGTCATTATGAGACAGTTCCATCAATTCCACTGCAGTAAGGTGGCTGCTCAACCTTGGCACAGCTGGAATACATATGCAATGGGGAATCCTTAGATGCCTCAATTTTTCCCTTGCTCAGGATTGTGAAATAGTTGCATGATGAGTCTTTTATTCTTACCTTAGCCTTTTTCACATCAAAACTTCAAATCAGGGGGAAAGTGTGTCCTTCCATGCTGATGAACATGAAATAATTGTGGCAGTGTGCATGGCTAAAGCCACAGCATGTAAGCCTCAACACTGGTGGAAGGGAGCTCAGCACACTGCCCTCTGAGACAGCTATTCTGGTTAGGGTGACACTGTTACCCATTCCATCATTCCTTTCGGTTGCTGTTTGCATACATCGTTTCCATTGGTTTGTTACTCAGTCATGTAATGTTCTGTATTTGGTCATGTTCCAGAAAGTTCTGGTCTCCTCGGTTACCTATTGGATATATTGTAATTTCTGTTCCCCCATTGGTTGTATTCCCTCTCCCTTTCCCTATATAAACCCCTCTTAAGCCCTGAGCTGGGTTCTTTGCTCCGGAACCCTCAGCTCGCCTGGACCCTCATTCCTGTTCCTGCTCCTGGACCCTTCCCTGGACCCTCTCCTGCTGCCCTAGCCTAATAAAAGAGCTGAAATCACCAGACAAAGGCCCCTCCTTGGTCTTTGCTCTCGCCGACCCGCCGAAGACCACTGGGCTCCGGGCAATCCTGCTCAGCAGAGGAACCGGCACTGTCCAGCTAGGCACTGCTGGAACCCTGCTTGGGGGAAAGGCGCTGCAGCTTGGCAGCCAGCCCCCCGTACCACCAGGGAAAGCCGGTGCAGGACGCCGTGCGCCCTCGGGTCTGTCCCCATCCCTCAGCAGAGCGTGTCCAGCAGCGCGGCTACAAATAATTAAAGTTTCTCACCCTTATCATGAGCCCTCTGGATTTGAAAATTTGTTCCAGAGTAATATTTATCTAGTGTACCATAGTGTATGGTAAGGAAATCAGATTTAACAAGCAGGATTCGAATTCTATCAGAGCTTTAGGTCTCCTAAGCTGATCTCTAGCTGCATGAAAATATCCTTGTATTCTTCCCAGGCTAAATAAAATAAACTTTTGTTTTTCTGATCTCTTCCCCCTCCTCCTGGGGGCCAGTGAGTGAGTGGCTGCATGATCTTTGGTTGCCACTAAAACATGTGTCAAAACATGAGACCCTGGATTAGGAAGAAGAACACAATGACAGATAACTGTTTCTTTCTCTGTAGTGTAACATTTTGCTCATCTTGGGGAAAGGGCTGGTAGTTTTCTACTGATCTACTGAAGTGTTGAAGTTTGCTAACAAGAAACCCTGGACAGAAGTCTGCCTCTTCCAACTTTTTGTCCCCGGAGTGAATCTGAGCATGAAAACAGTGAATCACAGGCTTCTTGCTAGTCTTGAATTCTGTTTCCACTGTTGACAGAAGGCCAGACCTTACCGGCAGCTGATGACAGATCAACATTATAATGTTTTCGGCTTTCCTCCAAAAAGTGTATTAAGTGAAAAAGGTTATTGGATACATGTTTGTTAGCATCTTTTGTAACTTGGTCTAAGATTTTATCTTTTACTTGTGTGCTAATCCCACTGGGACTAGAAATACATGTAGTGACCTAAATCAAAGTTTATGAGAAAGCAACAGTTTGGAAAAAGTTGGAAAGACAAAAGGAAGAAATATGTTTTGAAGTACCAAATGATGACAGAATTTACATTTCTTTTTTTTTGTTGTTTCGAAAATGTGGTACTTTATGAATTTGTTATTTTTCCTACTTATAACTCAGTTTTTGTCTTTAATTGCCTGTGAAGTTTAGAAAATAAAGTCTAGAAAATAAAGTCAAGAAATTGAGTCATATATAGTGAGATTTTAATTTTGATCAGGAGTGCACCTTTGGAAACTATTTTCTGATAGTTCCTAGTTTTGTAGTTGTGCATTTCCACACTGGAGTGCATAAACTCGGTCACTGTCAGAGGAAATGGAACTAGGAGACAGACTTTAAGGATACACTTAATATAAAATTCACAGATCTTCTACTGAAATCTCGTTGAATACACTGGTGTTCATTTTTATTTCAGTTTTGGTCTCTACTGGTCCAATCTCTTTTTCTGTCCTAAGCTGATTTTTAGGACGTTTTTATTTCCTGTTTTATTTCAATAATTGAATTTTCATCAGATGATCCATAAAAATAATGGACTCCGGACCTAAACTTTGAAATAACAGAGGATGAAATTAGTCTGATTATCCTAAAGGTTTTAAAAAAACCCCAAAACCCGAAACCAAAGCAGCTTACATTGCACCGTTTTAACTGTGTTTAAATGAAATGGTTACAACATCTCTAGATACATCCAGGAAAGAGAGATTAAAAATATTTGACATAATTTTAAGTACTGTGTGTCCATAAGGGTTAATTTTGCTTCAGTGATTTTGTAACAGATTTATTTTTTTCTAAACAAAACATTTTACAAGGTACACTTTAAAAAGGATACCCTGACAATATGCAATAGACAATTTTGTCCCTCCTTTATTGTTTTCAACTGTAATTTCTTACTGAACTATAGTACTGAAACTAGTTAAATTGAGTGTGAATTGATAAAACAGTTAAATATGGAAGAAATGGCTGGATCTCAGTGTGTGTATAAAACAAGAGAACTAAAGAACAAATCTGATATCATCCAGCCATTATAGAAATAGTACATAAAACTGTCAAGAAAAGGGGAAAAAAATCAGTAATTTATTGCTTTAATTAATGATCTTTCAAGCATGCACAAAAAGACATTTTCTCTATTTCTTCTCAGTTGGTAGGCCAAATATTGAATATTTTGTGTAAATCTCATAATGGAATACATACAAGAAGAACTCGAGATTTTTCTACCTGTAACTATCTTTAGGCTGAACTTGCCCTGGCTCTCCAGCCTCTACTCAAAGGGCCAATGCTGCAGTCCTCACAATCACAATGCCCCCCTGCAGAGCTCACTCTGGTTTCTTGCTTTCTCTCTGGTACTGTTGTGTACAAAATTGCACCACTACCGGGGGTCTAAGCAGTTGGAAAGAGTCCTTTCCTGTTAGCTGGTGCAATGACACACCACTAGTTTGTCAGAGCTTCAGGAAATTTTATTTATGAGTATAGAACAGGCTTAATGTCATGGGCTAGAATAGAAAAATACATCTCTGTCTCAAAATATACAGTGCTTTACTTACAGAGAAGACTAACCTGTCAATAGTGATCTCATGCTTGAAAAACTTGCTGTGCGTCATCTGTTGGAGAACACCAATATTTGATTCCTGTAATTTGGACAGTTAAAGTTCAGTGCAGAACAGAGTGTAGGACCACAATTTTAGAATATACTTACTAATTTTATACAGTTTTCTAGCAATACTTCTGCTCAATATTAAATCTTCCGCTTGTCAAACTTTGCCCATCATCAGTAATATTGGCTGATTTGAAAAGTCATTGTATGGATTCTAAATAGCATTGATTTATGCCTTTGAAAACTTTAGTGCCTTAACTACTTGGCAGTGTACTTTTGTGCAGTGCAACTTTTGTTGTATCCTGAGATCACTGAGAGGCTTACTGATATTTATGAGGTTACCATGGAGAGAGCTGGTGCCGTATTATTCCATTGTGGCACAGTCTGGTTTAAGTCAAGTAGTCTGGGAATGAAATTTTGCATAAAAATAACCAGCTTCCTAGTAATTCCTAATTCAGATATTTTATATTTTCTATACAATTGGTACTGTTTGAAGTGAGCTAATTAGCCACCTCATTTTACTAAAATCTGCTCTGTAATGTACATGCCATCTGTTCACTTTAATCTAGAAAAAACAAACTTTAATTCAGCTCCGTAGTTATGTCTCCAGTCATTTCTCTCTGTTCACAGTTGTCTTTTCTCTTTACAAAGGTGCATCAAAATAAACACCTATTTGTACAAAAAGAGTTCTTGATGGTGTCATATGAAAGGTCCTACTGTAATGGATATACTTGCCATACACTCAACAAGACTCTGTAACCTATATTCTCTATGCTAGTTTTGAAATATACCTTATGTCTGTTTCTCAGTGCCTCAATACCTGGAATAGTGATCTCATAGCAGGAGGAGAACAGGTTACTCATATACTGTGCTAATTACAACCCCAGTCAAGGAATCAAGTATGCATACAGCTCTACATTAAAAGTATCTCAAAAACCATATTAAAAAAAGAAAAATCAGTAATTACAGCCAACTAGTTATTTCAGTTTACAAACCCTCAGGTCTTTTCTTTCTCTTTCTACATATTTCTGTTTGAAGGACATTCTGAATTTCAGCAGTTTGAAATCAGTTACTTGATTCATTTGTAATTATGGTGGTATTTGACTTTTCTCATTTGACGAGTTTGTTTAAATAGTTCTTTCTCCTTCATGGTGTTTATATCTTTGCATTTATTGAAAGCGATCAGTAAACTTGATGTAGCTATCCAGGGGTTTTCTCTGTTACACCACATTCCTCTAGATCATCTAGAAGATCTCTTGTCATCTGAAGTAATGTGTTGCAGGTCAGGTTCTTTCTTTACAATGCTAACACTAGTCATCAGAACTCATTATGGTTTGGCTTACTCTTTATTAAAGGAAATATCCAGGGGGAAAATGAAGGCAAATAAAACTTCAAAGAGATATGACCTGAATTATATACAATATTGAAATGACAGTTCACTGCTAAGTGACATAATATGAGCTTTATATATGAGCTTGGTCTGGTTCTTGGTACGTTTCTTTCAACATGAAACATGGTAGTAAGGCATTCTTAGCTGTTTCAACAGTGTAACACTTTTAAGGAGAGGCTTCAGTTAAGTGAACTCTTTAGAAAGTGGTTAGTTCTTTTATGACAAGAAGCTTGTCTTTTCATTTTTTTGATAGCCTCTGGGAACATATTAAATTTAGACTAAATCATATGGCAACATTTTTATTACCCTTTCCAAAAGTATGGTCATGCATTCTTTTGCTACTCTTAGAAAATCTCTGGCCTTACAGAAAAATTAATTACATACTATAATATTTCCATCACTTGCTATTTATAGCAGTATTTAGGGAGCTGGCATTTTATTCTTGAATCTCAGTTTTATGCAGAAGAAGATGAGTTAGTAGATAAATAAAGCTACTCTTAAAATTTGTGTAGTATCTCTAGCCATTTTTGCAATTTTGAAACCAAATAATTTACTCAATTACCTAATTAATTTTTCAGTTTTTGGAATGTCTCCAAAGATTCTCATTTTTTGTAATTTTAAAATAAAATATTTAAATATTTGTTTAAGAATCTCATAAAATAAGTTACACTGTGATGTTTATGAATATTCAAAATTGAAACTTCACTGCTTGGTTGAATAGATCACACATATTGGATAAGATTTATCTCTTTATTTTGCCTAATAAAAGAATTTTTTTTGGAATTTGCCTGCATAAAATTTGTCTGCTCCTAGTCATCTCTGGCAATCTAGCCTGAAAGTTTTGCTACAGTGTGTATCTTGGTTGGCAAAGTTTATGTTAATTCAAAACACAAGGTAGCAAAAGTACAGTTGTAGTAAATTTGTCTTAGGCCAGTTTTTCGTTGGCAGAAGACAGTGGTAGCTATATCTCTTAGTGATTTATAAAGACTTTAAGTCAGACTTGTAAAAATACAAGTGGATTTGGCTTAAAGTGTTTTTCTTTGTTGGTCATAGATTCATTGCTACTGTTCTTTTAATTGGCTTGGGTTATGGAAGAGATAGGGTAAGTTAGTGTGCAGACATAGTGTCACCAGTGACATCTCGGTCTAGCTGAAGGTGTCCCTGCTCATTGAAAGAAGGTTGTACCAGATGACCTTGAAAGGTCCCTTCCAAACCAAACCATTCTATGATTTATGACTGTATGTCCTGTTCTTCATGTTTATAAGCAAACTTCAAGCCGATCCAGTCCAGGACTCTCGAGGTGGTGGTCCCTGCCGATCTGGGGCTTGTTAACCCAAATTCAGTGCTGTGCTAATCATAGTTATATCAGCTTTGATTTGTAACTGACTGATGGTTGAACAGTTTAGAATGTGGGTATTCAGTTCTATCTGTCTAAAAAAACCTTGGTGAAGTAGAGTTAATATCCTGAATACTTTCAGCACCTTTCTCAACCTTTTAATTTGTTTGTTTTTATTGTTATAAAGAAATTGCCTTAATTCTGTTTTGATTACATAGAGATGTTTATTACATACAGTTTTTATTTTCATGGAGCTCATCCTCATTAGCATCTGCTGATCCCAATTGTGGCTCTCCAGTAGCTTTTTTTCACTACTTCTTGATTTCTAATTAATATTCTGGTTGAAGAAGAGGTTTTTCCTTTCACTAGGACACTTTTACCTTAAATCACAGATGTATACATACATGCCCACATGCATACGTGTGTGTGCATGCACACATGCATGCCCTCACCACGTATTAGAAATACTTTCTCCTCAGGTTTTTATTTTCATTTAAAATAAAATAGAGAACTGAATTGATCAAGAATCCCTTGCTCTTCTTTCATAGGTAACTCTTATTCTATTGTATAGCACCACTTCTCTGGTATGGTGTCAGGTGAAGCCTCCTTTCAAAAGTTTCCACTACATTGCTGATAAAAGCATTGGCAATATGCAAAGAAAAATAAAATATTTTAAAGAGATTAGCACAGAACAGTTTAAAAAAAGTCATAAGTAAAACTTATCACTAGAAAACTCCAACAAAGTCATAAAATTATGGAAGAGTCAGCGTCTAGCCTTCTTCGGGCAACTCAAGGATTAAATTCAACTCATAAATGCACATTTTACTGGAGTGAGACTATTACTTTTAGCTGAAAAAACAGTGCTGTGCCCAGAAAGTATGCACATATTCAAAGCAAAATATCCAACAGGATTTTTCATTAAAAAAGAAAAGGCTGCTTTCTTTCTTTTCTAAGTTTTAGTTAAATGTTTTTTCGGTATTTCATAAAGAACATTAGAACCATGTCTTCTGGGTTTTATTTTTTTCAATATTTGTTGTCTTTTCACAGTGGATTATTTGTTTTCAAAGAATACTTTAGACAAAACCTTGGTAATGACTTCTAACAATATCTAACAAGTGCGAAGTAATGATTAGCAAATTCATTTTCTGCCAGCATGAAGTTCTGCAGAATCTGGTAGATTGAGTGCTGTGCAGTTTTATCTAACATTTGCCACTTTAAGAACTATGATGGTATAGGAGTTTGGTCTTTAATAATTACTTTGTCCTATTTAGGATTCATAAGAGCTTGTGCATCTTGAATAGAGTGTAATTGTCTTCAAATTTTTATTGAATTTGTAATTAGCTTACTGAATATTACCTCGCGTTAGATAAGAGAAAAGGGAACATGCTTTTGATCTCGGTGGCACTTTTACATAAAAAGAACAGCTGTTGAGGATTCCATACTTAAAAAATCAGGTTTAATATAAACGAACAATTGAATGCATTGCTATAATGTACTGGTTTTGGAGTGTCCCAAATTATTGAATTCTGATCACTGACTCCATCACGTGCATCACATGGACTCTAAACCTCATTGAATTTGCAAAGTTGCATCCTTCAAAGTAATAAGAACAAAACTGCTTTGGCAACATAACAGCAAATCAGACTTAGTTTGCAGGTCATCTAAGAGTGCAGCTGATCTTCATCAGAGAACAACTCAAGGAGAGAGTTCTACATTAGTGAGATTCTCTGACTTCTTTAGGATCCAAAAAGCACAAGTAAAGTTGAACAATCTGATTTTACTTAAATTGTTTACTGTTATTTACTATTTACTCAAATTAATAGTTTATTAATTAATAAATTAAATATTTTATATTTTTTAAATTTATTATTACTTAAACTACAGCAGGTAGGGAGCAAAATGTACTTCATATTTCAGATTTTATCCCTCAAAAAAGGTCAGAGAAACACCAAAAGTAAACATACTGTATTTTATCATACATTATCTCTTATTTTGCCGTCATAAATATGGTTCCAGTCACATGCCACACACTGTCAACTACTTTCTGATTTTTCTTATTTAGAAATAAGGGAATAGAAGGCAAATGGCTGTCCAGGACAAGCTAGTGACAGGGATTATATTTTTATGTGTCAATGTTTGTATCTCATAGACTTTGGTTTTCCTGATTTGAACAGTGATTTTGAGAATATGAATTTTTACCTCAATACACTTCTCCAGAACACCAGTGAATTAGTAGAGAAGCTAGTAAAGATAAATATAATCTTTTTTTCCCCCCTTAACAATGGCAAAACATAGTTTAAGTACTTTATACAGAAAGGTTTCACAAAATAATTCTTTCAGCCACCTATACTGAACAGGTGTGCATTTATTTGATTTTTATGTTTCACCCTGTTGTGCTGAAAGCTTGTGAATTCCTGTGGAAAAATGTGCTGTGGAAAGATAAAGCTCTGCATGGAGGAGCACCTATGTTTGCAACAGTTCACCAGGGATAAACTGTGTGCACACCTTAAGAGAAAGAACACTGGGTCAGCTTAGTGCACTGCCCTAAGAGGGGCATGAGACAGAGGATGGAGCAGCATGGAGTTGCTGCAGTCATGGTCTGCTTAAATGTAGGAAAGAGGAACCAAGACAAAGGAATGACCAAAAGGGTGGCTGCAGTTGAACTTTGCATCATCAACTTGACAATACAATATATTTTTCCAGTGCCTGCATATGCTAATGAAGCAAAACCTGTCTATATTTTACATGTATGACTAAAGTCACTCAAACTCCACCTGATCATGAAATGACATCAACTGAAATTTTATCTTTTCCCCACCCTCATATTAAACAATATGAATATAATTTAAGAGGGGAGGAGGCTCAGAGGAGACTTCACTTTTGTATCTTGGGACAGTCAAATACTGTACCTGTCTCGTACCCATGGGAACACCTACTGGGTAAACTGTATTCTTCAGTAATAGTATTGCTCATGCTTTCTGATATCAGTGTATCTATCAGCAGCTACTTCTGAACCTTATGCTGTCACAAAAATTGATAAAATGCACTCTTTGTGAATCTTGAATCTTGTTGAATGCTCTCAGGCTTATAATGTAATCCACACTATTTGTGCACTTGGGATCACCAGTGATGAGACTCATAGTATAAATCATCTTGTTTGTGCATCTGGTACCTTTACAGACTTAAAGTGTAGAATTGGCTACTCTAAAATAATATCTGTGAAGGATCTAATGAGATAGCAAGCAAACACTTGTTTAAATTGCATGTGAAATACTCTTACAAACACCAAGATTTGGTTGCTGTCTTGAATTCCTTCTTTTTGAACCAATTTCCACAGGAGTTATAACTTTTCTGGTAATTTTTCTTGCCTGACAGAAATCCTGACATTCTTTTTCTCCTCCTCTTCTTTATATCTCATTTGTCCCATCTGTCTTCAGACAGTACCTCTATTAGTGAATTTTTCAACTTCCAATTCTGCTACTGTCCAGCTGGATAACTTTATAAACTCGCCTTATATTTTATTGCAATGTTTGTTCACCTTTGTCTGTGTTTCTGAAGCCTTTCTCCTTAGCTTATACTGCAATTAGGCTTTGATCCTGGTCTCAAAATAACTAGTTCATACTATTGTAATTTTCTTCTTGTTTGATCACAGAAAAGAGATGTCTTCTACATTACTGTTATGAAGATATTATATCAATTTAACTTGAGAAGGTGGGTGGTGATTTAGATATGCTCTCTTGATTTCAGTTGGGGTAGAATTAGTTGCTTCTCAGTGGCTAGTACAGTACTGTATTTTGGAACCAGAAAGAGAATAATACTAATAACACACTGATGCTTTGTGTTTTGCTAATAAAAACAAGGACTATCCTAAAACAAGGACTCTTTTTTTTGAGGGATCATAGCTGGCATATATGATCCAAACTGGACAAAGTGATATGCCACACCACAGAATGTATTGCCCAGTATATAAACTGGGAAAGTCACCCTGAATGAGGACTGATTTAGGTATGTGGACCTTCCTGAAGGAGACAGTTTAAATAACTCTATGAATTGTTTGAAAAAAGTCAGAATTTTGTACTACATATGATAAATTCTTCTACTATTTTTTCTAGTGAAAGATTTATTTGCAGTTGGGTAATATTTAGGAATATTTACCCTTTGCAACATGGCTGCCTTTTGTGCAAAAACAATCTGTAAAGTAGTGAGAATCCAACTCAAAATCCCAAAATCCAACCCTAATTCACTCAGCAGATAACTTAGAAGATATGTATCTATTGCTTTTTGATAATTCTTTGAAAAATTTTACAATCTCACTGCATTTTGAAAGCAAGAATCAGCAACACATAAATAAGCCAGTTATTTGAGAACACACATTTGAAGTTAACTGTGGAGAGAGCCTTTAAAAGACAGCCCTTTGATCTGAACCGTGACTTTGTTCTGTGCAGGCTAGATCAATGGGCTGAGGCCAATTGGATGAGGTTCAATAAGGCAAAGTGCCATGGGTATTTTTGCCACAACAACCCCAGGCAGCGCTACAGAGTGGAGGCAGAATGACTAGAAAGGCGCAGCAGAAAAGGACTTTGGGGGTGTTGGCTGACAACTGTCTGAACATGAGCCAGCGTATGCCCAGGTGGCCAAGAAGGCCAATGGCATCCTGGCATGTATCACCAACAGTGTGGCCAGCAGGACCAGGACAGTGATTGTTCCCCTGTACTCTGCATTCGTTAGGTCACATCTTGAGTCCTGTGTCTGGTTCTGGGCCCCTCAATTCAGGAAGGACATTGAGGTGCTGGAGCAAGGTCAGAGAAGGACAAGGGAGCTGGGGAGAGGTCTAGAGAGTAAGTCATATGAGGCGTGGCTGAGGGAGCTGAGGGTGTTAAGCCTGGAGAAGGGGATGCTCAGGGGGAAACTCATTGCTCTCTACAGCTGCCTTTAAGAAGGCTGTAGGAAGGTGGAGATTGGCCTCTTCTCCCAGGGAACTCATTACAGTACAAGAGGAAACAGCCTCAAGTCATGCCCAAGAGGTTCAGGTTGGACATCACAAAGAAGTTTTGGAATGGGTTGCCCAGGGAGGTGGTGAAGCCACTATCTCTGGAAGTGTTCAAGAAACAACTGGATGTGGCATTTATTGCCATGGTCTAGTTGACAAGGTGATTTCAGTCAAAGGTTGGACTCAACCACCTTGGAGGTCTTTTCTGATCTTAAAGAGTCTATGATTCTATAAATTTGGTATCACTGATTAAGAAATAATTAAAATATCCTGGTAGTTTCAGGTGCAACCCAATACAGTCAAAATCAAAATTCTCACTGTAATCAAAGGTCATAGAATGGGGATCTTCCTGTAGTCTCAGATGAAACTAAAACTTACAGAGGATAAAAAGGAGCTAATGCACAACACTTTGTATTCACAGTGTTAATCATGGGTATTGTGGTCAAAAATATAATCAAATATGGCTTAGTGCCAGCCAGTGATTAAGAAAAGCAGAAAATACTTTTGCCTATCTAACCTGTATTAAGCACCCAGACAGGAGGTGATACAGTTCTTTAATCACATGGTTGCAGAAGCGATGTCACCTGAGGCCCTGCCCTACCTGTGGTTATGTTCCTGTACTGTTTTCTTTCTATCTATCTATCTATCTATCTATCTATCTATCTATCTATCTATCATCCCAGAGCGTTGTGTTCTTGCAAAGGTGCACATTGTTAAAAGATTAGTTGCAAAACTGTTGCAAAAGATATGAATGATGATAAGATTAGGACCTTAGGTCACACACTCGAGTGCCTTGTACCAGAAAACAGATGCATACATTTTTGGATCTTTTATGGGAGTTGCACAGTAGAGATGCAATACATACCTCTCAGATAATAAAAGTTTTATCTTTCCCTTTGTTGTGGTTTAAACTGTGAACTAAGTACCACACAGACACTCACTCACATTCCCCTAGTAGAATGGGGGAGAGGATCAGAAGAGTAAAAGTGAGAGAACTAATGGTTTGCATTAAAGACAGTATATCAGGTAAAAGAAAAAGAAAAAGAAGACAAGGAATTAATTAACTGCTTCCCATAGGCAGGGAGGTATTCAGTCATCTCCAGTAAAGCTGGGCTCTGCCATGTTTGACTGTGACTTGGGAAGGCAAACATCTTCACTAGGACTTGTTACAAAGCAAAAAGATTGTGCTATTTGTATAAAATCACACAAATGCTTGGTGTGGTTTATGTTGAACCCAATCATTCAAGCATCATTTAGTCATCCCAGCTACAAACCTTCCTTTTCTCTTACATTATTTTACTACAAACTTTCCAGCTTCTGAAAAAACGAAAAGATTTTATTGTATTTTCTTCTAATGTATGTTGGTGTTGGCAATTTTAAGTTAATAATAGTACTTAAAACATCATTATATAATTCCCAGATATAATAATAATGACTGTGTCTGACGGTAGGACAGAATATTTAGTTGTCTGTCATTCAAATTAAGAGAGGAAGTTGTACCAATATCTGACAGCAATATTCTTTCTTGCTCTTTCATATCATGAAAATTACTTTTTGCTTTAAACTTGGTGTGCATAACCAAGGTAGTAATGGTTGAAGTAGTGAGAGCACAGGAAAAATCTATTTCCTGATGTGAAATTAATGCCTTCTTCTAGTCCAAAATGAATGGGAACAAACATTATATGGTTTTTTCAGTTTAGTCAGCTGCTAATAAAGTGAGTTCACAGGTGCCCTGTAGCATTTTTATGTATACAGAGGAGGCAAATGGAGAACCTATGAGAAACTGAAACATACTTGATTTTCCTGCGGGCACTGGATTTATGCAAGTTGGTTGGCATTAGGTCTCATGAGATATTTAAGAAACCTCTGCCAAGATCAGCTACATCCAGGAAAGTGCAAACTGTGATATCATTTTGTAGGTTTGCCTTTAGGCAAGCATTGAGCAGATTTGTCATCAGAGCAACAAAAACATAAATGAAACAAAACATAAAAGAAGCAAAACAACCTAAAACCTACTTCTTGCATGGCAAAGGATCACTTTGTGCACAAAATGAGGTGTATGATTTTGCTTGTTCTTTGGGACTTCATCTAGTTTCAATTGTGTTTCTATTATGCAAACAGACTCCCATAAGTTGTACTTCATTATCACTACATTATACTTTCCATGCTTCATTGTGTTTCTTTTAGGTAAAGTGGAAATAGGCTGGTTCAAACCCTGACTAAATTTAATTATAGGAAGTCTTTGCAGCAGCTTCAGAGATAACTTAGGATCAGTACCTTGGAAATTAAAATGTGTTCTCTTGCATAGTAAAATTGGAAACTTTTGATTTCCACTTATACTGAAATATTTTGGATTTGTTTTTACTTTTCTGTTTTATTCCAATGTATTAAACTAATTACCAATTGACAAAGTGCTGGAGAAAAAACCTTGAAGGCCAGAATTACTTGAAGTTCTTTTATTCTTTCAGAGAATTAATGGCTAAACTGTTCTATACTTGCAAGAGTCTTTCATTATTATTCTGAGATTTCTACTATACACAGTATTTCTGTCTATGTCGGTGAAAGTCAGATTCTGAATGGTTGTTTCCCTTGTGATTAGATATACTGTCTTGCAGTCTTCACTAATTGTTGAAGAAATCGACCAAAACAAAATAAAAAGCAGATGTGCAGTAATTTGCCTCCTGACAGCCAAGTCAAAAAACAAAAACTGCTTTTGAAGAAGTACTACTCACATCATTATTTCTATTGCTTGGAGTATCCTTGTACCCTTCCAAGAAATAGGGCTTGCTCTTCTTTCTGCATTGTCCATTCCAACCTACCTAAGCTTCAACATTGCATTGAAACTACAGTGGATAAATATTTGTAAAGCTCATAGTGCAGGACGAAACTTTTCTCATCCTGCAGTGATGAAATTTTTGATTCCTTAGCATAGATGGTGCTAAGAAAAGAGCAGTTTTTGCTGGAAAACTTAGATCAACCTCTGAACTTACTGAGTCACCTTAATACTTTTGTACTTGCAATGTTGTAAAAGAAATGTTTCAAAAGACATCCTGTTTTACCAGTGCCTCTGTCTGATGACTTTGAGCAACAGGGTTTCTAATTGTTTTAAGCCGTTCACTTTTCTCTTTGTAAAAATAAATCTTTAGCTGGCTGGGGACCTCTAGCTTATGAAATATCTACTTTGAGCAAGTCAGTGACCTGAAAGAGCAGTTTGTGATTTGCATTGAGATGTTTCTTGTTACACCTCAGAATAGAATGCCTGAAAATACTGCATTGCTGTGTCAGTCCTTAGCATAGATCTCCTGTGTCCTTATAGCAGGTCATTAACTCAGAGAGACCTCTGAAAAGACAACACTCAGGCAAACAACAGCATAAATATTCTCTGACATTATTGTTTTTCAGGTTCTCCATCAATGCAAATAACATGGCTTTTAGGTTAATTAGCTAGCTCTAGGAAGAGACCACAGACAAAGAATTTTTTTTTTATTTTTTAAATTTCTTTAGCTTTCTGGGCTTTTCATTGACTTTTTAAAGGTGGTGTACACTTTCAGTTGGTCAAACCCTTGATGCATCTGTTAAGATGTTCAGTCATTTATTTTTTATTTAAAGCTACTGTATAATATGATTTTATTTCACTTGTTACTTTTTGAATCAATGTAGTAAAATTTATTAATGTAAATTACTGTATTCACAACAGAGGTCAGATCAGTGAAGGCACTTGACTGTTCTTCTCAAAGCAATTAATATTCATACAAAAAAATTTTCTGTGAGTATAAAATTCAAACAACACCTTAATAAGAAACAGGTTCTTTAATTTGCTTCTAACATCTGAAGTGATAGATAAATTATCATCCTGAAGGATGAATATACAAACTATTCCATCATATGAAAAGAATTTTATATTTACTTTTGGAAAAGTAAGTGGGGGTTGGTATTGGAAGGACAGATATGAATTACTGAAGAATTCCAAATTAATCTTCAGGTGTATTTATCCTAAGTCTCTGGGAAAAATTCCGTCTTTTTGAAGCTCTCACATTAACTGGGCAGTTAGGGTAGGCCAGCACTACTCTTTTGTCTGATATGTTGCTATGTTCCAAGCCCTTTGTGTGATTATCTCCACTGAAAGATTTGGACATTGTAGAGCAATTCCAGAGAAGGCAAAGAAGATGGTCAGATGCCTGGAACACCTCTCATATAAAGACAGGCTGACACAGCTGGAGTTGTTCTGGAGAAGAGAACGTCCCAGGGATGCCTTAGAGCAGACTTGCAGTACCTAAAAGGGGCTTTCAAAAAAGATGGAGAGGGACTTTTTACCAGGACAAGTAGTTATAGGACTATAATGATTCTAACTGAAAGACAGTAGATTTAGATTAGATATAATGAAGAAATTTTTTTCTGTGAGGGTGGTGAGGCATTGGAACAGGTTGTCCAGAAAAGTTGTGGATGCCCATTCCTAGAGGTGTTCAAGGCCAGGTTGGATGGGCTCTGAGCAACCTGGTCTAGTGAGAAGTGACCCTGCCTGTGGCATCAGGATTAGAACTAGATGGTTCATTCCAACCCAAGCTACTCTCTAATTCTATGAATAGTATTAGAAAATTGTGCTTGTTTCAGTCAAAGACTGTAGATTTTCTACAGAAAAAACCTGCTGAATAATAGTTCATTTTGGGAAATTTTAAGAATCATTGATCTGAAATACTTGATCTAATAAATTTAAATGTTCCTGAATATATACTGTGGGGTATCTTTCTCATCTGAATTTTATGCAACTAACCCAGCACATAAATACCATATAATGTATAACATATAATATAATATAAACTTCTTATTCTTCACTTCGTATACTGAGAATATTATTCTTTGTATAGTACACAATGAAACTTATTATTGCTTCGCAACATCTCAGTTTAGCACTATTATCTGACTACTTGTATAGCAAAATGCAGCTTGCAAATTTGTGTAGAGTTTCCCTCCAAACAAAAATGATCATATGTAACCCTATATTTGACTTCATTAATATTGAGACTTTCCATCTGATTTCTCTGCAATGTATGGAAAACCTTATGAGAAAGCAGGATTTGTTGCTTCATTCCCACAAACTCATTCTGAAAGGTGTTTGGAGTTATCAAAGGTAGGCTTATTTCAAAAAAAGTTGGGAAAAAGGAGTATATGGAGTTGAATACAAAACCACAAATTATATGTTCTCAGAATAATCAGGTAAGATCTTTCCACAATTTTTTCCTGGGAAATTAATGAAGACACACTAGGAAAATATGATCCAGAAGATATTAAGGTGTTCTAACTGTGATAAAATGATGTTATCTGAAAGTCTACCAGCACTTTGATCAACTGAGGAAATTTTAAAATCATTATTAAAATTATGTTTAATTTGTAAGGATAGAGACTTCCTGTAGAGAAGGTGTATAAAAGATTCTGCTAGGATATAATAATGTACCTATGACCCATGGTTGTTTTCCCTTTCATTTTTTTTGATTGTTGGGGGGAAAAAAATTGTTCCAAGTAGTCTGAGCATTTTTCAATTAATAAATGAGCTATAAAAGAAAGCAATTAAAAATGCTTAATGTTAGAAAAATGATACCCATTAATTGTACAGTATACTATTGTCAAAAATGTGGACCATGTAGCTTCTTGTTTTGGATATGACATGCTATCACTTTGCAGAGGCAGAGCGTTATCTTTATTTAGAACTACTTTGTCATATTTGCTATAAGCATGGATATTTTCTATAAACTGAGATTTTTTTTATTTCAGCTCCTATGAAATTTACTTTTTTTTCCTTGCATCTGTAATTCTTCTCCTTCAAAAGTATCTCTGAATCTTAATATTCACACTACTGTAATCTCCAAGAGTTCATGAAAGTTCCTCAAGAACACGTATGATGACAATTTTGCTGTTGCTGAAGTACTTGTCCTCACAGAGAGTACAAATCCCTGAGTTTAAAACTACCAAGAAGTCTTTAAATTTAAACAATGCCACTTGTAATAAGTCTGTTTTACCCAGATACTGGTGAAAACAGAGGATTAATTCATTGGTAGCATGTAATTTTTTTTAACAGAATATACATAAATTCATATGTCTGGTGTTCAGTGCAGGTTGTAACCTGTGTCTCTGGTAGCTGACACTGTAATCTCCACTGAAGAATGAAGAGATCTCTCTCATTCAGATTTATCTCTTTTTCTTGTGGTTTAAACATAACAGAATTGAGTCTAAAAATAAGCTTATAAATTGGCAGCAGTTTTAAATTAGTGCCCTAGAGTCCTAAGAAGCCAATTATTTTTGATAATATGGAAATATAAAAATATTTTCAGACATGAACTAATATGTATCTCCCTGAAAAACTGCTTCTAGTTAGCCTCAGTGCTCTGATATCTTATAGAATATACTGGGTTGCATCTCTTCTGCTCAGATTGGGTGGAGGACATGGAGCTTGGATCATTGTTTTACTCATCTTGAGTCTCTAGAAACAGGACACAAACCTGTTAAGTTTTCACTTAAAAGGTGTTCAGGCAAAAAGCCAATCAGGTATTGCTTTATAAATCTAACTCTCTACACCAGATTACTGTGCAAAAATTTGGGAAAAAGTACACATAAACCAATACAGTCTCTGCTTCAGACCTGACTCTCAGATGAAGACACCATTCTCATTCTCCTCTTTCATCTGTCACCATTTTGTCTGTATTTTCTCCAGACTGCTTCTGATCTACTAACTGCAGCTCCCTGCATGTTGTGAAGCTTTACCCCAGAGACATCCATCTGTAGGCTTTAAGTCTGCCACCATTCTCTATTCCTCTGGATTTCAGTAGACATATCTCACTATGCCTAGAGGAGGTATTTGAAACTCTTTTTTGTACCAGTTGTACAGGAACGCCCCACAGATGAATCTCCATTTTGAACAAGCCTCCTTTCCAATTCCATCAGAAGAAAGAAGGCGGGGGATAGAAGCTAGCAGAGCAAAAATCATAGATGATTTGGTCTGTGTGGGTAACCTTTACTTATCACCAGGAACAGATTTTGATGCCTGACAATTGTGAGTATTCATGCTGAGCAGAGGCAGGAAGAAATTTTCTCATGAGTCTTAATTGGTGATTACTCATCCCTGTAACAGATCCTGGCTAGAACACAGGCAAAATACAACCATCCTGCTTCTTAGTATTGGCTCATTATCAACATTATGTAGGAACAGATGATTCGTAGTTCTTGTGCCTATTAGATAGTGGGAAGCAGGCACTGAAATGTTTCTGAAGTACGGTGTATCAGGCAAAACTGACATCCTGTCCCTGTGTTGAGATATTCCTGGAGCTCTATTTAGTGCTAGTTAGTGTCAGTATACTGCTGTGCACTGTCTCATCCTTCGTTACTCAGAGCCAGGAGCCAGTGGTTTTGTGCAGAGTTAAAATAATTGCTGCAGTATTTATAATGCATATAGCTGTTCTATCCTCTCACTCATTGCAGTGAAAACCTGTGAACTGGTTTTGGCTATAACTGTTATGATGTTAAAAAATGAATTATTTCTGCTGAACAGATAAATACCATCATTTTAAGCAGAATGACCACAGATGACAGATAAGCATGTAGGATTCACAAATATTTGAATACCCCATTAAAAATTCTACTGTATTAAAAGACTCAGAAGCTGATACAAATTTATTCTGGCTGCACACTCTATTATCATATGTCTTCATGAAGAGATTTGTGAATCCGGTGTGTTTGGGTTTCTTTTTTAAAGTATCACATGACTTATTATAACATAATTAGATTTCAGATATTTCTAGTGTTGCCTTAGTCCTAACCCAGATAAATTTATGTTCAAACTTCTAGTGACTGGACTGGAATATAACCCATGAACATCTTTGGACAAGAAGAAATTAACCAACATTATACGAGGAGCATAAACAAAATGTTTGAAAGTAAACTTTTCTGTTCTAGTTCTTGCTGGTTTTGTACCTGAATTTGCAATGTAATCAGCTATTTTAAATGGAACATTAAAAGTGTGAAACTATTTCTGGGTTCTCTACATGGAATTAAGTAGGAAAAATTTCACAAGACACGAATTATGTTCTGAAAAAAATAAGAATTTCTAATGCAGGAAGGTAGTAAATTCATAAATAAATATAAATAATAAATTTAAAATACATAAAATTAAACAGGATTTACAGTGCTTGAAGTAATTTTCTAAAAATCCTTCTCTCAAATTAGAATACAGCACAGTTTACAATAACAATTTTGTTTGATGCTGTAATCACTTTACACTTGTTAATTTCATTTGAAGGGGTTCAGAACAGGTATTTTTGGGATTTACTTGGACAGTTATATTGAGAACTTGAGGAAATCTGTTAATACTAGGTTTTATAAAAAGATAAAACACAGTAAACTTTCCTTATTATCTAGTTTATTTCTGAAGGATTTCTTACACATTTGAGATGGTTTTTTATTAATTTTCACACAGCAGGAACAGAAATAAGAAAGATTTTTAGAGGTTTTTTTGCCTTTCTAAAAATTTGCCATTATAAAGCTAATATTGAATCTGCGGACTGACAGGCTGGGAAGTCTTGCTCATAAGATCAGCAGTATCCAGAATTTTGCTCACGTAAAAACACAGAAAAGACGGTATATTTTTTTAAAACAAATTAAAGGTACCTTTTCCAAGTAAAATTTTTATTTCTGTCAATGTTTTTCTGTGGCTATTCTGTGTCCTATGGTGTGTTCTGCCTAACTCTTGTCTTTTACCTGTTCTTCAATCAAAAATTTCGATTCTAATCACAACACTTACGAGTATCTGTAAATTTTTTCTGTGGTGATCAGCTATGTCCTCACTGGAATGTGGCATGAAAGTTCAGATTATATTGCTCTCTTTACAGAGGAGTTGGTAGTTGTTCAAAGCTTTGAAAATTACATTTCAAAAGCTAAATACAATATAAATTCATATAGTCTTAATGCCCTCTAGTTAGTCAGCATGAATTATCTGTAAATGAACACAGTATAGTTTGAATCTTAATTATACATCTTTCAGTCATAAAATTCCATTTAATGAGAATGTAATTTACATAATAAATGCACAAAGGGAATGTAAATAACAAGAATGTGTATACATGAAGTTTGTAAGTCCCTAATGCTTGGCAAAATTCAAATTAATACTGAAATAATAGCTTCCAGCCATCATATGCTGAATGTTGCAGAGTATATTCAGGGAGTTAAACCTTAATTTTTGTGTCTCTTGAAAGAAAAGACCAGGTACATATGAGGGTAAGAATTAAAAATAAAGCTACTTGTAAAACTATTCTAATGTAAAAAGATTTTCTGCTGACATTCTGGGGTTTGATTTCTTTTTCTTGAATGAAACAGCTTTTTTTAGAAGAAAGCCAAATAAACCAGTATATAAGATTTAAGTATTCAAAGCTTAACAGTTTCAGGCATGTTTTCCTAAATATATATATATATTTAGACTTCTGTTTAAAAGTTATTTGCTTGTCATTTGATCATTTCAGTAATAACATTTCATTCGTCAACCTTCAAATTTCCATTGCTCTGATGCCATACAGTGTGGGCTTTACTTAGAGCCTCTCTGAGAGCTGCAGTGAATTAGCCTATTGCAATCTAAAAGAACACGAAACAAAGGATGCAGCTGGATGCTTACCATCAGTATGGAAAGGGATGGTACTACAAGACATTTTGTCATTTATTTATATCTACAAACAGAAGGATGTCCTTAAGGAATTAAGGAATGAGTTAAAAGTGGAGGGAATAATAGCAGACAATAAACCACAATATTTTTTGGGTTGGACATGAACAGAGAAAAGATGCATTTTGTTGAGCTGTACATGTCCTACCAAGGATGCTGTGTGTTTCTGAGCCATGGAGTCAACCTGAATCATTTCTCAACTTAACTGCATTTCACTATAGATTTACATGTCACAATAAAACAGCTTTGTCACACTAAAATATAGAGAACCAACGATTTGCTGATCTGGGAATGGAAATTGAAGGAAAGTGGAGATTTAGGACACGAAGACCAATGCAGCTCTCAGAAAAAGGGATTATGAATAGCTTTGGCAGCAAAAATAAGACAAGTTCATCTTGTTAGAACCATTCAGTGATTTCTTTCTCTTTTCTGAAGTTTCTTATATTATCTGTACCACATACTTCTTATCAAGAGGCTTGTACTTTACTATGTATGTACGGCAATTATAGAAGAAACCTATTGAGAGGAGTGATGCTATGCAGAGGAGCACTATGTCCATTGCCAACAGAGGTTTTTTTTCCAAAAGATTGTGATAGTAACACTGAATTTTTGGTAGCAGTTGATTTTTAGATTCTTCCTCTGCCCTTCTAGAGGTTTCAGTAAGAAAAATTACCTCTTTTTTCTTTTTTTAATTTAGAGATAAATAGGATGATTGGTTTAGTCTTAATTACACTTCAAAACTGCTAGCTGCAGAAGATATGAAATATTTTTTCTCATCTACAAACAGACTGTTCCATAATATGTAAACTCTAAATCTGTATAACGTTTATACCTAAAGGTAGGCACATTTAGGTATATAGGATAACAGGTGATAACACGATAGTATAACAGTATCTGTTCTCTCAGGCTGTAAAAACAAAAGTGGTCTATACTGGTATGATATCCTTGCTTTTAAAGATTTCTTAAGAAAAGCTAAAGAAAAAGCAACATTTACCACTTATTTATATCTTATCAGGGCTTGTAAACTCATCTACTGACTGCCAGGTCTCAGTGAGTCATGCATCTCTGTCCTTCTTTGCATCCAGGTCCTTAACAGTGAGTCACATTATAAGGAGGATGGGAGTGGGATCACAGTATCAGACTTAGCAACAGAAAATAGCTCTTTGTTTATTTGCCAATTTCCAAATGTGTAATTGTCACAGATCCACTTGGCCTTGCAATGGAGCAAGGACTGTGCTGTGTTTGAGTATACTTTGAAGCAGCCTGTGGGTGGAGAGGGTATAGCAATAGAAGTATTTCAGCCAAGATGCAGAAACTTGCCTTCCAACCCCACTGCCATAGCAGACATCTAGTTGAGAACAGGAAAGAAGGAACAAGTGATATCCCAGCTATGACTGTTGGCTAAACTAACATAGCAAGGACAAGTGATTAGAGCATAGTAAAGGAAGTTAGAGTTAGGAAAAAAACAGAGAATAAAAGTGACTTCACACCTGTGAGACTTTGTGGGGCATACTGGTGCACTTGTAGCACTCCAGTGGAAGACTACTGGCAAATTGAATTGAGTTCAGCAGAGCAGCACCAGGCTGGTCAGGGATCTGTAGCACATGGTGTACATGGAGATCATGAGAGGTCCTTCTGGTTATTATGAGAATGGAAAAGTTGAGGACAAGGATATCTACAGATTAATGTAGACAGCAGTTATAGAGAAGACAAAAGGCATACTCCCCTGACAGGTACAGAACAAAGACAAGAGGAAATTGACAAAAAATGCAGAAAAAGATATTTTTAAAATAATTTAGTAAAATTTTTTTAGGCATTCTGGGGAATATGTGGAAGAGCCGTTTAAGAATAGGAACAGATTAGCAGATGTTGGAATTTCTGCCCCTGGAGATGTTCGTGTCTCAGCTGAGCAAGGTGATGAGCAACCTGTTCTAAAATGGAAGCTAGTCCTGTTCTGAGATAAGGATTAAACCAGATGATTTCAAAGGTAACTTCTGATCTGAGCCATTCTCTGATTAACCAACTGTAGATATAATTTTGATCCTCTTAAAATACTGAATTTCTTCATATGACTATATTAGTAAACTCACTTGCTGAAAAAGTAATTTCATGAAAAATAATTGTCAGAAAATAAAATGCCTGAAGGACATTGAAGACCAATTTTAAAGTATGATTTTTATGCAAAAATAAATGAAATATCACAAACAAGAATTGGTACATGGCCTGATGGTACATTTTAGTAAACTACATAATACAGAATCACAGAATCATTTAGGTTGGAAAAGGTCCCTGAGATCATGAGGTCCAACCTTTGACTGATCACTTTGTCAACAAGACCATAGAACTAAGTGCCATGCCCAGTCGTTTCTTGAACACCTCCACGGACATTGACTCCACCATACCTCTGGGCAGTCCATTCCCATGGTTAGCTACCCTTTCTGAGAAGAAATTCCTCTTGATGTCCAACCGGACCCTCCCCTGCTGCTGCTTCAGTCTCTGTCCTCTCATGCTGTCACTGGTTGTCTGGAGTGTAGGCCAATCCCCACCTGGCTATAACCTCTGCTCAGGTAGTTGTAGAGAGCAATAAGGTCACCCTTGAGTTGTCTTTGCTTCAGGCTGAACAACCCCAGTTACCTCAGCTGTTTGTGCTGTCACAAAGAAAAATGCACAAAAAAGCAGTAATATATTGACACAAAGAAAGTGATCATTGATTTAACTTTGTTCAGGCTGTCAGGATTTCATGAACAAAGATATTTTCTATGCTTCATTAGTCTGTGCACATTATCAATTGCTGTGCTTCACTGCATGTGAGCTGGTAGTTTTGAGGAGCAATGAAAACCTTTCTCCTGTTATATTAATAATGACATTACAATAATTTCGTGATTGTATCTACAGATACAATTGAAGCAGCAGAAGTTAGAAAAAGATGGAAAAAACAGAATTTGTTTTGGTGTCATCAGTTATGCTTCTAGAAAGATTACATCCATATTTGTGTTTAGTAATAGTGAGAGGTTGCCACTTTGTGGTCCTAGCTTTGTGCAGCATATGTACATATGTACCTGTGTCCAGCTGGATGCAGTACTGCCATTTCAGATTACTTGGCTGTTATGCAGAGAATCATGCACTCATGGAGATGAAAGCACTGGTGGATCTTAAGGAGAGGGCTTTTCCCTTCTGGGGTGGTGGACTATGTATCAGACAGAAGTGTAATATGGTCAGGTGTTAGTGCTGTATTAGCATCTTAATAAACTTCAAGTTTAAATTGAAGTGCATACCATAATAACCACAGCACATACCTTCTGTGTTTCTTTACAGTGTGTTCAAAATTTTTTTCCATCATGGAACTTCTGTTTCCTAGAGCCTTAGTGACTGGCCTCACTATAGTCTCCAAAAGTAGACCCAAAATTTAAGTACCCTTGCTATACCCAAGCACTCCCAACACCAAAGATTAAATTTAATTTATTTTCCATACAAGTATGAGCTGTTAATAATGTTTTGTGGATAACAGAAAGAAATTACTGAAGTAATAAGAATTACTATATGCAGTTACAGAGGTGCAAAACTGTGAGAAGGTAAATTGTAAGGACCTCTTGAAGGCGGAGGAACTCCCTGAAGATTTTAGAATTCTGGAGTTGTTAGGAAGGACAGGAAGGGATACTGAAATGTTTGCTTCTCTTCAATGATTGCCAGCTACTGTTTACTACGAGGGAGAAGTGTAGAAGTTGTACAGAAACTGCCATTAAAAATCATATGCTGTTAAGTTTCCTAAAACATCCATAGCTATTATTCTACTATGCGTTCAGTTTTGAAAAATGCATTTGAAAGCTCTAGATAATTGATAAAGTCAGTATTCTGGTTTTTTCTTATGTTTTAATTTGGGGGTGTTTTTTTTGTTGTTGTTGCTGCTGCTGTTTATTATTTTTTAATGTATTATTTTTCATACAGTATGATGAAAGGTACATTTTTCCAGAATGGAACTTATTTCTAAAAAAATAATGCCAAATATTAATTTGCACTACTATAATTTGTGATTTTCATCACTAAACATGAATTACACAGATAATCTACACAAAACAGATTATTTAGACATCTGCAGAAGAAATTTTTTTTTAAATAGCATGTATTTTAATTTCATTTAACTGAATAAGACATATCTTGATTTTGGACTCAGCTTTCTTGAACAGGAATTACCTTTTTTTTTCAAAATAACAAGATAAAAAGTAAAGTTTTCACAGTTTGATATATGCCACTCTGTCATTTGGTGACATGCAAATACAACCTGGATTAATTTCACAAAAATTGTCTATTTTGTGTGTTTCCAAAGACTGCCAAGCACATATCAAAAATGCTGCATTATGTTCTAGTAACTTTTGACTGTTCATTCCTGAATAATTTTTGTTCTGTTCCCTGTATGGGGTTTTGTGTCTTTACTTTTGCCTATGATAGACATGAAAAAATAGTGTCATACAAAATGCTGACAGAATGGTCACTGGGGAGGGCTTGAGGCTTTTTTTGTACTTAAATATACACTATAGTTAATAAGCTAGTTAGCTTCACTAAGATTTATAGGTTGATATACAAATTGCTCTTTCAGTTTTTGTTTCTTTTCATAAAAATCTCCACGTTCATTTACTAAAGATTGTAACTAGTAAAAAGTTTCAGAATCTGTTTTTTGTTGTTGTTGTTGGTGGTGGTTTTTTGTTGTTGTTGTTGTTTTTGTTTTTTGTTTTTTTGTTTATTTTTTAAATAGCACTATTTTGGTTTCCCAGAGAAATGCGGATTTTGCAGGATTTCACATCTTTTGAGCACTCGCTGCTTCCTGCTGTCATTATCACGCTAATAGTTTTAAAATCCTTTTTCAGTAGATCAGGATGAAGGGAAAAATGTTCCAATCCTATGGTGTTTATGCAACTTGTGGAAGCCATCAAACAGATGAGGAGTGAAGGCCGAATATATGCTGAAGAAGAGACACATTAAAATTTGAATATCTTTATAGCTAGTATTTGTTTAGTTTGACCTACTGGTTACTTATATTAGCAGTAATAGCAGTCACTGTGTTGCACTTCTGTAACAGATGAATCCTGAAGTATGTACAGTGGATTATTGGAGGATTGTCTTCATGACTGTAGTAATACCATTGGTCAAACTAGTTAGCTAAGAACAGCTTCATGTGATGAAGCATTTATTTTGCTATTAAGTTGCAGACACACTTCTTATTCCAGTTCTCTGTTCAAGGTGATGTGGTGCATTAGGCAATCTTATGTTTTGTAACTTGATGCAACCACAGTTGGATTATTTATGTTTCTCAAAACGATGTGCATAAACAATTTAATAGCTTTGAAACAGCCTTTGTTTTATTGGTCTAGACAGAATAAGCTCCATGGACACCTCTCTAAAGATTTTATGTCTTGAATAAATACCAGTTACAAATAGCTGAGATTTTCTTATCAGTCATTAACTGTTCCCTTTACCTGTGAATTCTTTCATATGTTGCATATTTTTAATCCCTGCTTAATTTTAATATTGCTTCAGTAAATATAAAAATTGTCACCCATGACAAACACATCTGTCACTGAGCAACAGGTTTCAAGGTACTGAATTGGTCATATCCCTACATAACTGTAGACACACATCTTACTTTGAATTTTAAAAATCATGTATTATTTTATATATGTGAAAGTTCACATGCGAGGATTGGGTTCAGAGAAAAATATATAGGATTTCAGTTAAGACATTTATTTAGTAAATTATTTTTCTTAATTCCCTTTTCTGTTCTCATGCTTTTATCTGATGTCTTGGTCAGATTTCGTTCATGGTTTTTGCTTGTTTTCTAAGATAAGAATTATAGGAAAAGTCCCAAAAATTATGAATCCTTTTTCATTATGAACCAACGTTTTTAAAGTTCATTACAGTGCATGACAGTCACCCTGAAGAGAGAAATTCATGATCATTTCTGATAAGTAATATCTAAAGTTTATTCCTTGAACTCTGATATTTTTGCTGGATACAGGAAGCCTTTATTTTTATTATTGTAAGTGGAAGTGTTTTTTAATGCTTTGCCTTGGTTGGAAAAAATGGGCACTAAGAAAGCATCAGTTATTAACCACATAACGTTTCTTCATTGTTTCTACATCAGACTCCTGATGTCATTTTATGACACTGAATGTAGATAATTCTTATTTAATTTTAAAATGCTAATTAGAATAAGTAAGCTTTCATGATAGTTTCCTGTATTTTGCAGTTAAGCATATTTTAATTATTGTGGAAATTAAATGGAAATTTTCAGGAATAAATGGATAGTGCTGGTTCTAAGGGAGTATGGTAGTTTGGCAAGCAGTTTGGCAGACAGGCAAACAAAGCATACACCATGGCTTTCAGAAATTTAAATAAGTAGGTTGTGCTTGTATTCCTGTTATTTCTTATCTGAAAGCTAAAAATTTATATACTTCAGTTGCAAATTATATATGGATCCAATTTAAACATAAAAGGTTTTTTATGACAAATATGCCATAGAAGGACATAGATCCATTAATTTTTCATCATTTTAACTTGAAATCAATGAAATCATTGAAAGAATAATAATAATAATTTGGATACTATGAAGGAAAGAATAAACATCCTAACCTTAGCTTTGAAGTGCTATTTCAATGATTCAGCCAAAGGCTTAAAAGGTGATTTAAAATTAGTTTAGTCTTGGTTGAAAATTGCAGTATTTCAGTAGATGTGCATTCAGACAAGGTCACTAGATGCAATTTTTACTCATTAGGGCACAAGCCAAAATGCAACATTTCCTTTATATATTTATATGTGTGTATGTGAACCTGCCTATGGCTTAGTTACTTTGATAAATTGTACTTGTATATATAGAGTAGCACTGCATAGAACAGTACAAAATATTTCAGTTGGAAGGGGCCTTTGAAGCTCATCTAGTCCAACTGCCTGAGCACTTCTGGGTTGTGCAAACATTAAAGCATGTTCTTAAGGGCACTGTCCAGAGCCATCTTAAACTCATGGAGGCTTGGGGCATCAGCTGCCTTTCTAGAAAGCCTCTTCTAGTGTCTGACCACCCTCTCAGTAAAGAAATGCTGCCTAATGTCTGTCTGAACCCTTCTGGCATAGTTTTGAGTTATTCCCATGTATCCTTTCAGTGAATCTCAAGGAGAAAAGCTCAGCGCCTTCTCTTCACATCTGCTTCAAGAAGCTGCACAGAGCAATGAAGTCACTCCTCAGCC
Source organism: Climacteris rufus (assembly GCA_013398175.1). Lineage (NCBI taxonomy): Eukaryota > Metazoa > Chordata > Aves > Passeriformes > Climacteridae > Climacteris > Climacteris rufus. The sequence continues at coordinate 163,610 of VZRZ01004480.1, forward strand.
TCCTTTTCTTCAAATTAGAGCAAATCGGAGTGCTCAGCCACTAATCTGATGACATCCCTTCCAGTCCTCTCAACAGCTCTTCTCCAAAGGCTTCTAGAACACATAAGTCACATGAAGTAGGAGAAAATGTGCATGCAAAACCATATAACTACTCAAGCCAGTTGCTGCAAATACAGAAACAGCTTCACTTACACTTCCTCCAGTGGTTCAGCAAACATCTCATGTAAGTATCGATGGCTGGTAGTATATCAGGAATATCATGGTTTAGGAATGGTATTTTGCAGTTTAGTGTTCCCACTGAAACCACACCAGCACTTGCTAACTCTCCCCTTCAGTGGGAAGTACAAAAGGCAAAGGTCATGGGTTAAGAACAAATCACTGGAAACAGCAATGATATAAGAAAGGAACAGCAACAACATTAAAAACAGGAAGTATAAGACAAAGAACTGATGTACACAGAAATTCTGTGACAATACCAACAATTTCACGCACTGTATTTTCTCTCTCTGGGAAGGAACCACCCTTCCACTCGCTACTTGGAAGCGAGACTGACAGTCCCTTCTCCTTGTCCCTGGAAATGAAGTAACGTGGTATCGAAAAGCATAATGTCTTGGCCACATCCTCTCTTGATGATCTGTGCTGGAACCAGAACAAGGAACTACTAGTATGCTCATACAAAATCTGTTACACTGCTTGGAATTTCCATTGATAACTTATTGCACTTAAAAGAATTTTTAGAAGTCAAGTTAATATTTTAATAATTTACTTGAACAGGTAAATAGATGGAAACATTGCTTGGTTGACAAAAGGAAAGGAAAAAGAGCTTTTTTAATAATGGCCATCTTGCTAAAGATCTGAAATTTGCTCTGTACTTATAATTTAAAAATCTTACATTGCATCTCTTTATAAGTCTCTTTCTTTACTTTCATCTGCTATTTTTTCTTTGGTTACACCTAAGCACAAATGACAGATTTCGAATTGTTAAAACAATGAAGTTAAAAATAAAAGGAAGTTCAATTGACAGAGAAGAAAGATCTGGAATAGACTGGAGGATGAAAGTATCAGATTTTAAATATGATTTCTCATGATAATATTCCGTCAAAATAAAGAATGGATGAATGAGTGTACAAACAAATGAATGACAAAAACTCATAGAAAATATTAAAAAGAACACATCACAGGCATTTTTCTGAAAGCAAGCATCTTTCTTTTCTATCATTTTTGCCACGCTTCTTCCTTTAGGGATATAATTTTAATGAGATTTCTGTGCAGTGTTAATTTTTTTCTTCTTCTCCCAAGAGCAGCATTTAAATACATCAGGAATAATGGATTGCAGAGCATTAGAAGCAGTATATTTGCTTTATGCTTGGGTGGATGATAAATGATTGCATCATATCAATTGAACATGTTATTTAATTTTTCTTGATCTATTCACAATTGGCTTTCTGTTATGTCTTAACATTTTAAGTTAGTCATAACAGAATAATTTATTGCTTTTCTTCCTTATTAGAACTAGACTGAATTCACATGATTTGTTAGTGGAATCCAGGCTAGGCTAAGGATATCAGCCAGGCTAAGCAAAACAAAAGGGGGATGTCACTAAGCCCAGCCTTTAGTTTGTCAGAAAAATTCTGAGATGGGCATAAACTTAGGGCTTATCACTAGGGGGAAAAAAACGGAACAAACCAGCAGAAAAGGTCAATGCACTTCTCTGTGTCTACAAAATAGAGTGGGAATCCTTCCTAGAACAAAGTGTGTAGATTCTTGGATTGTGAAGAAGAGATGTTTGTAGTTTCTCTCCTTAGAAGAGAGTTGCTTAATGCATAATGTGGTTTAATGCATTATGCTTAGTGCGTAATGTTGTAGTTACCTGTTTCAACAACTATTCTCTGAGGAGCTTTTCTTACCATGTAGCTCTTGGTAAGACTGTTCCCCTCAAGTCAACTGAAATATTTTACCTCTCAAGTACAAGACTGTTAAGTAGATATTAGTTGAAATGTACGTAATATCTGAACTTGGAGACCATTTCTTATCAAATAGTAAAAATTGCTTACATAACTTACATCATAATTAATGTAACTGCGATTTTTGTTTTCAAGTTAAGTAAAGAAATAGAAACTCGACATTAAAGATGTTTTTATTATCAATTCACTTACTTTTATTAATGTGGCGTGTAACTCTAAGACCAGAATTGCATCTGGTATTGTTGGAAAGTTGGTGCAAGTTTCCTGAGAGACTGAGAAAACAATTAACTCTCAAGACTTCAAATGTACTTACTTCTCCTCACCTACCAGACAACTTACCTCCTAACAATTAAAATCCAAGTATGAAAGAAACATACCAGAGAAGCCTTAAATTTATGATACCTCTAGTCTTACACTTACTCTTGACATCCACTATGTGGGATGCTTCTTAGTCTCCTGGTCAAGATGTAGCTTCTAGGGTTCTTTAACAAGGGAGTTCAAGAAAACTGAAAATTTCACTTCATCATACTCCACTACGCTGGAGCTGGTGTCCAGACATACTGTTTCTGTGAAGGTAGACTATTCTGACCTAAAAGGGTTGATCTTTTCACAGGTTAGACCACCTTGCCAGTGCTGATCTATTCTTGCACCTCCATGTTCTTCTTACCACTTGGCAGACTGTGTACTTGACTGCATGTTGGATCATTTCATTTCTATTGGCAGCCTGTTATTTTAGGTTTACACTTTTTACAAAATTATGTCAAAGAGTCAGATAATAAAAAATATTTCACTTTCTACCTGAAATTGGATAGTCTTGCAAAAGTCTGTGTGCAAATCAAACATAATTACTTGCACTTATCCCTCCAATCAAGCAGTTTTGTAGCAACTTTTATGTGAGGCAAAGAGGGTATGGTTCTCAAATACGTTTTTCATACAGACATGTCATTTGCTATTTTGAGACAAACTCAAGACTTCTAAATTTCCAATGTCAACTTTCCCATTTCCAAACTTTGTAGGTAAAGAATCCACTTTAAATGAACAGAGAATTTTCTTCTGGTCAACATCAAAAACATTAAAGGTATCATGATAAGAATGAGCAGAGTGTTTTGGGCACAGGCTGTTTCAGTTAACAGACAAGTTATAAAAGTAACAAAAATTATTTCTCTCCAGAACCAAATCAGGTCCTTCAATTTATAAAGGATTAAGTCAATATATATTATCAAACTTTTGTCTCTATGGGACAAACAGCTTTGAAAATATTTCATAGGTTTATATTCCTTCTCAGACCATTTGGATTACATCATGTACACATAACCATAAAGCAACTTATACAGGCAGGGTAATGACAGTTCTTTGACCTCATTGCCATGAGGTCATTTGACAATTGCCATGCAACTCTGCTGTCTACTACCCTCTTTAATGGACTAAACAGTATTCAACATAACTACTTAAAATGTAAAATCAAAGACACTGACTCCTACAATTCCTCTCAAAGGAATTTATCTTACTTCATATTCATTTCCCAGAAAAGCACATGGTGTTTGAAAGAAGCCATTCTACACATCTGTACTGGCAAGACAACTCCCTGCAGACATGTTGAGTGTCATGCGCTTCATGTCTGCATACAGATCTGAAGCTTTTCCTTCTCCTGGATTTTTAAGACCTCTTTCCTATATGGGTGTTTTTGTGAATGATATGTGGGGAAGGAGAAACATTTAAGCCTTTAGGTGGGAGCACTCCAGAAGCTTGATTAGAACAGTGACTCTGATTAGGCTGGCCGATATCTTGGCAGTTCTGACTGCATGGCCAGTGCTATTGCGTGGACAGTCTGTCACGCACAATGATGTTCTGTGCAGGGCCAGACAGCCTCGGCACAGCCTTATGACACCAAAGGCACCAATCTGTGTTGTCTCTCTGAAGAGAAAGATGGGATTCCTGTGTGACTCTCAGGATAGATAGGATTTTAAGTCAGGATTTTAAGTATCAGTATCAGCCTGATACAACAAGCTAACAGTTTGACCCATAAAATAAAAAGGGAAAAGCAAAACCAGTGCCAGATTGGAATTACACCAATAGGACCACCATCAGTTTAAAGCATTTGTGTGCCATTTAAGGAATGTGAAAAAATGATGAGTTGCATAGGAACTGTCGCAATCAATTTGTGAAGAAGCACAAACTATCTGTGAATTGAGAATACCTTAAAAACACACCATTGTATATACTACCATTATATGGATTTTACAGTCACAGACTGATAAAAGGGCCAAATATTCTATTTTCTCAATATTCAAGTTGTTTAAAACTGAGTATGCTTGTTACACATCAGAACAGAAATGTGTTACAGTTTCATTCAAGCAAAAAAAAATCTTAAATTTCCACATCTTTCAGAGATCAATGTGGCCAGGAAACTGTTCTAATTATTTTTTCCTGGTTTTAAGAAATTTATTAACTATTATTTTTTGGAAATTAATTAACATAAAGTCATTCCTATTATACTTTCTGCTATGCTTAGTTGGATGTTTTCATCAATTTTAATGAAGAAACTGTCAATTTTGGAGGAAGTTAATATAAATTATTGCAAAAATATTTTTCGTAATGTTAAGGGTAAGCAATAAAATTGGTAGTGCATTATATAGTGGAATTAAAGCAAACCTGAAGGTATTGCCAAAAGTCCATAATAAATAAGGACTGAATACAATTTTAAAATGATGCTAACATAAAAGCCTTTTAAAAAGCAGAGAAAATTAAAATCTCTATCAGTATTAGTTCTTTTTTAGTTTCTTCCTTGTTTAAACAACAACAAAAAGAGAATAAGAGAAGCAATTTTATTTTTATTGTTTTCTTTCCTTTTGTTTATCTAAAAAAATAAATCAGCATGACAGAAGTGTTCCTCTCGGGGAAAGTTGTCTACTCATTCCTGTAGGGGTGTCTTCGTACTATCCGGCTATGTTTATTTATTTGTCACTACAAGTGTCCATTTATTACTTCTCTATATTACATGGGGGATTTTTAGCCACAGGTCATATTGATGTGTCACCCTTTCTTGATTGTGGACTGCTGGCACTTGTCCTTTCAGTACTCTTTCACATCTGCATGGCTCAGGGAGAGTAGGGAAAAGGTTGCAGCAACTTTCTGTCTCAGTACCCGGTGTGGATGTGGATGTGGCTGCCTGTGTGCAACTCATTCAGTGGGAAGAAAAGTGGTGTAAGCAGCACTGACAGGCTCTCTTGCTGAGCCCCGAGGGATGCACACACCAATAAAGCTGGCGGGGATGAGGTTAGTGGGAGAACTGACAAAACCCAAAAGTTTGATCTTGGACTGGCATAAGGAATAGCAGTAAAATCCAGCATCTCCAAACAGCAAGCATGTAAAAAGATGTGGAGTTAGGACTGATGTGGGGAAAGACCATCATGTCTGTTCACAGTAAATGATGTGTCACAGGAGACACTGTGAGCAGGTGGGCAGGTGGCAACGTTCAGGTGCTGGACAGGCGGCGTAGGGGTGGTGGCACCAGTGTCCAGACCAGTCATGGGGGAGTCCTTGCTTAGCAGAAGTGTATGTTGGCAGAAAAGCCATTGTCATCCTGGAGGCCCATATGGGGACAGCTTGAGTCATTACTCAGAGGCCTCAGCATGTTGCTAATTACTGTGTTAAAAAGAGACATTGGTCCACTGTTTAAAAATATGAGGCAACTTTTCTTCCTGCTGACAATTTCAGCTCTAAAGTTGTTGGCAAATTAATTAATGAAACAGATGAACCAAACGATCACAAATCCGCCACTTGAAAATCTTCACTGAGTGTTATTTTCAGACCCTTGGCTGCTGTATTGTTCCTCTTTCAAACTGTAAATCAGTTATAAATGTGTGAGTAGAAGCTCTAAGTAGCTTTTATCTTCTTAGTATCTCTAAAAATTAGTTATTAGTTACAGTTATGTTAAAAAAGTAATATACATCATATATAAAATGTACAAAAAGTAATATACTCACTATACATCTAGAAGGTTTTTTGTAGTTTGTAAGAATCAATGCATTTTCTGCATAATCAGATGTCTTACTTCCTCCTTACCAAAGTAATAGCTAAGAAACTGGTGATTTTCTTCTGATCAGGTAAACATTTTAAGGTATAAATTTTTCCATAGGAACTAAGAATCCTATAAAAACATTTCAATTTCCCTTTAGTGTGCAGCACAAGAATGTATTTTGAACCCTTCCAGTAACAGTGAGCCTTCTGAAGGAGTTTTAGTTTTGAAACCTAGCAATCAGTTACAGCAAGAGGGTTCATTTAGCTGAGCCTTACATGCTTGTGCATGCTTAGTGAACATGTGAAAAAATTCATTCATGACAGTGTGTTTTCTACCTGTGAACCATATTTTAAAAATACCTTTATAAAAGCAATATATTATTCTTCTTGATTAGCAGAGTTGTTTGTTTCCTTGAGTCTTTCCAAAGGTTGTCTTCTCAGATCGTACATCCCCGTATCTACTACATTGGTTCCTTTTTTTAAATATTAATTTTTATAGTCAATTTTTGGTAAGGAATTTTTGATATGGAAAAAGTAAAAAATCTAGCTAATACCAAAGAAGCATCAGAGTACGCCAATCATGTACTTCTTTTCTGAGAGCTGAGCAACAAAACCATAGTTCTATAAGAACTGAAGTATAGACTGGTTATATTTGTAATAACCATAGACAAAATTAAACCAAATTTGTTTAATCTTCTTATCTGATTGTGATGCCTTCATGATAAATTTGATTATGATATAGACAAAGAAAAGATGTTTTCTGAGGAGGTTTTACTAGAATGACAAAACATCCTTGACTTATAAACCCAGAATTCTGTTCACAGGAATTACAAAACCCATTAAAATCACTTTATGTTAGTAGGACATCTCTTCAGAAGGATTCTATAAGCTTTTGAGTCTGTAAGGCTCACTTTTCAATGCAGCATTTAGTCTTTACTTATTGATTGCTTATTGATGTTACTTATTGATTACTTTTTCACTGGGTCTTTGAGGAGTCATATGTGTGTAGTGTGTCTGTTAAAACATCCCATATGTCTGATCCTATGTCTTGCTGTGAAGGAAGAGGGAGAAAGAAATTACAATTAAAACTGTTATTAGTGGTAGTCTAAATGCTAACAAGCTTTGGGCAGTGGTCATACCTCAGTACAAATATCAATGTGTTTCACAAAATCATAGAATGGATTGGTTTGGAAGGGACCTTAAAATTCATCTGGTTCCAAATCCCCATCATGGGCAGGGATGCTGTCCACTAGATTGTTGCTCAGGGCAACCAAGGAATGCTGCTTGTCATCAGCTTCCACCCACATCCAGCTGGCCAACTCCTTATCCATTGAGCAGTCCACCCTTCAAATCCTTGTCTATCCAGCCTGGAGATCAGCATGTCATATGGGATCATATTCAAGGCCTTACAGAAATCTAGGTAGATCACATCTGTCAGCCTTCTCTTGTCAACCATTTTAGTCCCTGCATCTAGAAGGCCACCAGACTGGTCAGGCACAATTTCCTTTTAGTGAAGCTGTGTGTCAGACTACCTCCTTGTCTTGTTTGTGCCTTAACACTGCTGCCTTGAGGATCTGCCCTGTGATTTTCCTGACAAAGAGGTAGGCTCACTGGTCTGCAGTTCCTCTTTCTACCCTTTTTAAAAATTGTGATGATATTTCCCTTCAGTTTGCTTTTTTCGCCCTAATTTCTCTTTGTGTAGACATTTAAAAAAATGGATATGGATAATGAAGACATACAAAATTAAAAATTCCCAAATTAGAAATATAAAAATGTTGTCTTATTAGTGGACCGCTAAACACTGTTATGAGCTCAGGTAGTGATCATTTTTTATTAAAACTATCAAAATACTAGTATTTTTCACTTGCACTAATATTAATGTATTTGCACTTTTTTTTCATTTGTGAAGGTAACATTCAAATCTTCACAGCTGAGTTATCAGAAATTGATGAAGAATTGTAAGATTTATTTTAATAATAATTGTTTGTATTAAACTTTCCTTGGATAAAATAACAGTTATAAAAGAATAAAGAGAACATTAGTATAAAGTATTGTGTGACTCCAAATACATATTTCCTGCCTACCAATCTCATGGGATCAGTTGAGCAACTCCTGAGGGATCAAAATAATTCTAACCCAAGTTTCAACATGTCAGCAGTTTCAGAGTGTTTTAAGACAGTATCAGTAGCATAAATTCTTACACACTTTTGACACTTAGGATGACAAGGAGAAAATGATGGGTTTCCTTTCCTTTCCTTTCCTTTCCTTTCCTTTC
>VZRZ01004480.1:179201-222013 GCA_013398175.1 Climacteris rufus
CCCCCCCCCCAAACCTGAATGCATCTATTCTTTTACTTTCTGCCGTGGTAAAAGTACAATTACTTTTACATGCTCTGTAGGACAGATATAAGTGTGGGAAACTGATGTAATACTGCATTACATCATTATTAACAGAGTTTCCGCAAAACCTATGGAAAAACGGGCATCTTGAAAATGGGTTACTATCAGCTGAATGAAAGAAATATAAAGAAACTTGAATTTGCAATTAAGAAGTGGAAGTAATGTTATTATCTATGAAAATAAGTAAGTTTCTTTTGTGATAAATGGCCTTGCTCAATATAATCTGATTTAAGTGAGTGATAACTCAGGTAAAAATGAAGCAGGATGCTGTTGAAATACCTTAGTTAAAATTATTTCTGTAGTAAATGTAACTCTCAACTAATAAAAATATTTCTAAAATATTTTAAAAACAGTTAATAGGTAGGTATTAGGTAGCAACTTTTAAAAATGTACTTTGACACTGTATTTCAATTGTTGATTTCGAAACCCTTTCTTTTATAAAAGTACTTTGCTTTACTCTGCAGTGGAAAAACAGCAAACCACCAGTTCAAAATTTGTTCATTTTCTTTCCACATACAACAAAAAATTTACTTTTGTTTCCTTCCCCCCAATCATAAGCAAATAAAGAAGGTGTCTTTTTTCCCCCTACAACATTAAATCGAAGTGGTAGTATGGTATAACATCCAATTTGCTTGTAAGAAATAAAGACAAATAAAATATTTATATTCTTATAAACTCTCTGTGAGGGAAATAAGTCGCATGGAAATGTCTTGCCCTATCCCTGGCTTGTGACTTATTTGTGAAAATTTTACTTCTTGAATTTGTATTCCTCTTAAAAGTCTAGAAGATTAGTCCTGATAAAATTAGAAGAAAATATGAAGAATTCCATTATGACTAACTAAGTCATATTTGCCTAAAATTTGTTTCGTGTTCCACAACACAGAATAGTCTGTATACAATGAACCAGTGCAGTTCCTTCACAAAATGCCAGACTATAAGGCTCAGACTGAGAGGTTTCACATCCTCCTTTACACACTGTTTGCTCTGCATGAATCTGCATGCCATTTTACTCTGTGAAGGTGATGTATTAGAGTCTTTTATCTTGTTCTGAAAGATCACACATTATGAGAAATTAATCAGACTATTCTTTTCAGCAAAACATTTCCAATTCACTGGTCACTGTTAGTTTGTACAGTCTCTGTTACAAATTGTTCCCAAAAAGTTGCTATGTAGTTTTTATCTCATCACATGTAACTTTTAAATATCCATTGGGACAGCAGAAATTTTCTCTGTTTTTCAGCCAAGGAGTTGAGTTGCAAACAGAGTGAGTGCTAAGAGATAAATCAGTCTTGGTAGAATTTCTGTCACTAGAATAGACAGGTATTTCTCAGAAATGCCGAAAACCTCTCTACTACTGATTCTTGAGAGGGTAAAACCAGTTTCCATGTTTGTTAAAGAAAAGTTAGACAACCTTGTATAAATGAAAATCTGACCTCAAAAGCAATGGAAAAGGAGAATACAATTTTTTCTGGAACTTCTGGGCCATGTCACTTTAGCTATTACTGATCACTTTATCTGATTTAGAGCTACAAAATAAGCAAGACTTCAACAGAATATTCTCAGGGATGTCATTAAGAATAAACACTAATAAACATTAAGAATAAAGGGAAGCACTCTATCAATTACTCCTCAAGGCAGTAGAGAGTTTTGTTTCAGTCTTGAAGATTTATGTTTTCCATTTCAAAGACTGCAAAGCTTTTTCCATGTAATTCAACAGCAACAGCAAAAGTTAGGCATTGGTCTCAGAGGTTCATCGACAAACTAACACTTCTCTTGTTTGTGGAAATGGAAAGATTGTTCTACAAATTTTGACACAGTGGGGCACTGAGCTTAGCTGGTTGTCAGGTTCTCACCAGGGTGCTCTTTCACTACCACTCCTCTTCATGACAGGGTTAGAAAACGTAATGAAGAGACTTGTGGGTTGAGATATGGACCAGAAGATGGCTTATGAATTACTGCCACAGGCAAACCAGGCTTTACTTAGGTAAATTTAATTTATTGCCAATTAGTAGTAGAGCAGGATAGCAAGTAATAAGAATAAAACCTTGTAGTAAGCTTGTATGGTATATAAGATTCATGTTAATGCTGAACAGTCTGGTATGAAATACCAGAACATAGAGAAATCTAGAATACTAACTCAACATAAACGGAGGCCTTGCAGATTTTCAGTTAGTTGACAATTCTCTAGTGTATGAATGTAAATTTTCACTGTATGTTCTACTTAACAGGCATCTGTTCAGGTTTGTAGGATTTTAGTGTCATAATTAAATGATTAATTAATATTTCAGGCTACATTAATGTACAGTTCTCAGAGCTTGGAAAATGCCTTTAAACAAACACATCAACCCCTTGTTTCAAGAGTACTGTAGAATTTTCTTCAGTGAAAAGATTTCTTTCTCCAAACAAGGCAGGTTTGACAAATTTTGAAGTATATGCGCAGAACCTGGACAGATTGCTGTAATATTCCAAACAATCAAACTTCTTGCAGTTGTGACAGAAATTATTCCTTTGCCAGCAAGGCACTAAGTGAATAACCGGAAAAGGCAGTTTGGTTTAATGACAGGGTTTAGTTGACCTAAGTGATAAAAGAGGGCAAATGGTAAACCAGAAGTTTCAAGTGTAAAGTCCTTGTTAATAACACCATTAGAAAGCTTGTAAACTGTGAAATCAGTAAAATGAAAACCACTCAGCAATTACAGTGATATACAAATTAAGACATTTATTTGTAAGCAATATTACAGCAACAGAGATTGTTAGATGCTTAGTCATTGACACAAACTACCTGACAGTAAACAGTAAATAATAGAACAGTAAATAATACTTAATAATTTCTTACTGTTATTGAGTTGTCTAATTAGCTATTTTGTGAGTTTCTGCTTCTTTAATACTGTATAAAAGTATCTTGAAATGGATTAATGCTAAGTTCACACAACTGCTTTTTGTAGCTAAATACATCCTAGTTCACAGTCTTCATGAGTCTTGTACAGCTTCAGTAAGGCAGCAGCATAAAATAAAGCAAAAATAAACTGTAACAAAAAAAGTGAGTTTTTACAATGCTTTTAGCCTCAAGTCTGCTCTGGCCCAAATAATCTCAACAAGTTGTCTTAAGCCAAAAAGCAGTGATGTCTTAGCCTTCTTATCAGATGACACCAGAGATGGTAACATGACTTAGTGATGCACAGGCACTTCCAAAATTTAGAGCCAAAATTAACCGTATATTCAAAAAAAATAAAAAGAAAAAATGATTACACTGAAATACGGCTACGCAAATACCACTAGATATTCTCAGTTTGTCTCCAAATGACAAAAAACCTTCATGCAGCTCTATTGTGCCATATTAGCTTACCCTTCTGTTTTTCTTGTCATGCTAGCAAAGCTGTAACTTAGTGTTTTAACACTAAAGCTGATAATTAAACAAATGACCAAGATACCTGTTTTTTCTGTGGGATGCATTATGTAGGAAAAAAATATCTCTTTTGACACAGCACTGATCTAACTAGAAAAAACAATTCATAAGCTTTATTAGAAACAGTTTCAAGCCTGTAGAAAAAAAAAGATGGGTTTTTTGGTTGGGTTTTCTTTTTTTAATTTTTTTTTTTATTTTGACATGACGATGGTATTTGGCATTAGAAAGAAGAATTATTCAAGTCAAAGGTAGATGAGATTACTTTGGGTTCACAAAAGGTTCTCCAGAGGCAGTTAGAAAAATTTTGAGAGCTGTGGCCTCATCAGTATGCCACAGTATGATAGCTCAGGATTCATGTTAATTTAAAAATCAATATAATCTCATGTTGTACTAATGAAGGTGAAAAGGGGTTGGAAAGAATAAGCCTATTTAACATCTAGCTTCCATTGGACTGAACTGCAATAAATACTTTTACAGGGTACAGGCCAACATCATTAAGTGATTGAATAACTTGGAACAACACCTGAAACAAAAGACCTTAATCCCCAGTTTTAGTTCTATATAAGCAGCATTCCCCTGAATTTTCTATGTACTTAGCAGACACTAGATGGATAGACTTTACAGCTTTAGGAGCAATTTTACTGGTCTTATAACATTTTTGTTTTCCTCCCTTTGCTTATATCCACATTCTTATATCCATGAAACAAATGTTTACTTCAAACTGATTCATACTCTTGGAAAATCAGAATTAATTTTATACTCCTTATGCTTCTTTAGGATCTAATATATAAGACATAACTTTTAGGACATAACTTTTAAATTTTGAAAGTATGTGCAGTGACCTTTTTGTAACGGAGAGCTCTCTAGACTGAAAAGAGTGAAATGGCAATATCACAAAAATTGAGAAGAAATATTCATGTTGATACTGAACTAGTAAGGTTTTAATTTGCTTTTTCTGCTTCTATTAATACTCCAACTATTATTAAGTGCTGAATACTTTTATAAATAAAATATTACAACCACTTCACAAGTCAGTATTTAGTCAGTTGGTTCTTTCTAGTTTTATTAGAAATACCATAACTGGATGTGTTACAACCAGGGTTATAAATGTAAACCACTATATATTATAGGATTTAAATAATAGCACCTAGACTATGCCCTCCCATCTCAACAACCCAAAACTCCTTCTAAGCTCCAAGGAATTCTTTATAAAAAACAAAAAGTACTTTAATTCATCCTTAGACCTCCCAGAAATCCTCTGAGCAAATGAAGGAGAAGACATGAAATTATTTTCTCAGAGGAAAGTAAAATTTTATCCGCCTTTCCTTCGCTTTTTCTATTAACTGAAAGAAAAACCTGTTTTAGTTTTTGGACAGGAAAAAATATAAAGACAATCCCAAATTTAATACAAACCATTTCTGACTTAAAGTTAAAACTTATCTTCCTAATATTAAGAGTGGGGTTTTTAAAAATAGTTTTCTTTTTTTTTTCTCCTCTTAATTCAATGAAAAAACAGTAACAAAAGCTACTTCTAGCTGAGTAATTATTAATTTTAATAGAAATCTTTCAGTTATATCTACCATGTATTTCAACAAAAATTAAACCAGTAGAAGTAGCATGAAAGTTAAACATTTAAATGCTGCTTGTTCAGATAACCCATTTTCTTTACAAAAACTGCAATCATAACAAGCCTTTTGATTAGACTATCTGGAATTACAGAAACTTAATGTTCAAACTTCATACGGCACATTATAGAAAGCTGATGTTGTTAATTATCTGGCCTATTCCCTAATTAATTATTGTACTCCTTTCTTCTAACATGAGAATCACAGCAGCAACTGTGATGATGTTCAAAACCTGGCCCTAGAAAGACCTGAAAAAGTTATCTGTCCAATAATATAATTTGGTATTTTAGTTTATTTAATAATAATAATAATCGTTGCTCCACCTCTGTGTGCTGTTTATTATTTTAGTCAGTTTGTGAAATAACTACTTTTCTAGCAACATCTCCTCACCTTGAAATCTGAATAGTAACTCTTCTTATCTTTAGGTTAAGATACCATTACAATTTTCAGGGGAAGAAAATATGTGTCTGAAACATCTAGTTCTGCCACTTTTTGCAACATGAGATGTCAAGGTAGAACATGTACCAATTTTATCAGGACAGTATTTTCTTTCAGTAGCTGTATTTTTCCCATATCTGAATTTAAATATATATCTAATTATTGGTTTAGAAAGTTAATTAGTAAACTACAGAAAAAATTGTCTGTTTTCCATAACTTAAGGGTACAGAAAACATCAAAAAATTCAAATCGACTTGTTTCAGAACTGCTGAATCTCAATGTGGTTGTTTCATTTTATTTCTTTAATATTAAATTCAGCCTGTCAGTGTATATGGGAGAGTTTGCTATATTTTCTATGTTTTGTAGTGTAAGTACAAGAGAAGTTAGGAGGAGCAGAAAAAAACATCAATCAAATGCCATCAATCAATGCCAAGGAGGGAAAGGTAAATGAATATATGGGATTTTTTAATAATCTAGCTACAGCATGAGGGATTACATTTTAAGCTGGTACTAAAATATTAGAATAACTTATTTTAGAAAGTGGTACTTATGAAAAGTCCAGAGTGGGCTTCTTTGGAAAAATTAGTAGTGAATGGATTATAACTTGGAATTAAAGAAAAGACTAGGACCCTGAGACACCTGAAACTATCTGCTCTGAGTCTAGCTTTGTATTTATTGATACTCAGGTAAATAGGAAACACAGTGACTCAGTCTAGAGGTCTTTGTTGAAGTAACTGAGGTGGATTCCCTCCCCTGTTCTGTGCTCTGTACTGTTCTGTTGGTTCTTTGCAAAGCCAGAAAAGCTTCCCATCTGGGACCCAAATTCTGTGTATTAAAGATATTGTCCTTTGATTAAGAGATCAGAACAGAAACAAGCTGTTACTTTCTATTGTTGTGAATACTATCTCTGCTCCATTGCTTGACATCACTGTACATTACAGTACTATTTTTCATCAATGATGAAAAAACTGGCAAATTAGTATTAAATGTACTTCAAGATATTTCAAGATCTGTGATACTATTTCTGGCAGTAATATGAAATAAGAAAAACATTACTGGAATGTTATGTATGGAAAGAACCATTTATATTTGTACACCACTAGGAAATACATATTCTTTACACAAGAGTGATAAAGAAATGCAACAGTTTGTCAAAAATGACTGATGACAGTAAATGGTACCAAAAATAAAATAAAATAAACTTTATTTCAAAGTTAATGCAGAAGGCGGTTCTTCAGAACATATGCTTTCAGATGTGTTAATGATCTGGTGATGAACACCATCTTGGGGCTCCAGTAATTTATCAACTAATATAAAAATTGACTGAGAAGCTGTACAGAGGTTTAGCACAGAAAAAGAGAACTACGACAACTATTGCTAGAAATGGGCAGTGAAGCTGGTTAACTATACTGACATTTTAGCTTCCTCGTTTATATCTTTTTTTATCTTTATTGTCTTTATAGTTACTGTTGCTGTTGACGCTGTTGCTTATCTGAGATGTTTTTTGTCTCTTTTCAAGAAAGGGACTGTATTTTTCTTCACATTTGTACTTAGACCAGCACAATCAAATACTCTTATGATGTAAATAAATGATCAGTATTGTATGAAGAATGAGCAATACTATGTGGTACACGATAGCTAAGGTAGAGGCAATAGATGATGACTGCTAAAGTCAGGTGGTGTGATTGATGTTGTCTTTCTGTTACTTGTTCAAAAAAAGTCTTTTCTGGATTTGCAGTAGGAAAAAATAGACTTTTGAATTCATCAAAACAATTAGTGACACATTTTAAAATATAAGGATCAGTCTTTTGTAAGAGTATTAGGAATAAATTTTAAAAGTTTTCTGTGGCAGGATGAGTTACTTCCAAAATGATTAACACAACTGACAGTTCTAATTTATAGGTTTTAAATGTCAAAACACTGAAACCAAGAATGTTTGATAAAAATAATCTTATATCATTTCTGACAATTGTATTTCACAATATTGCTTTAGCCAATATATTGGTACTCAATTCCATTAACAGTTTAAGAAAAGATATATTTTTGATGAAGTTGAAGGATTGTTCTGATAAACTTCCTCGTACTCCTACCTCAAATGCAAGTTTAATAAATAGCTCTTCATACGTAAACATTCTTTAGTTCAGTCCAAAGATAAATCCGATTTGTAAGAATAATATCTGAAGAATAACTGATTCAGATTTAATAAAGAGGTCTTCAGAACATTTGAAAGGAAGAATTCTGTAAGCCATAATCACATAAAATTTATGTGGACCTTGGATGCCCCTTTTATTTCTAAGGTTAAGCTAGTCCAAAAATGTTTAGGGTGTACTCCGCTTGGAGAGGAAGGAATAATGCTAGATATGAATTGGGTGTCTGGTTACCTAGGTGTCTGTCTCCAGGTCTTATATGTTGTACTTGTGCTAGAACAGGATGAAAGGAAGCAGACAGGCACAGAGATAGATCTACTGACCCTATTACTTTGGTAGGTAGAAACAGTCTAGTCTGTATTTGTGGTGTTGAATGCAACTTTGAAAACTAAGAGGATAAAATGGATTTCAAGATTGTCACCTAATTTTGCATTGGAAGATGCTGTACTGTAAGAGAAAATGTGTTTCACCGACTGAAGAACAAATCCTTTGGGCTAAGGAAGGGAAAACCAGTTTAAGTAGGCACTCCTCAGTGATTGCAAACAATGATGGTAATACAAATGACTCAATTTCTCCTTATCTGTATGTTAGACTGTCAAAAAATAGTTATGGGGACATATGTCAATTGTGTTAATTTCCATAAATTCTTGTATTTTGTTTCAGTATTCAAAATATATGTACATTGTGTTCTTAAAAAAGTAATATTTTTTAAATTTGTAAAAACTTCCCACCGTTTTTGATTTAATTTATTCCCATGCTTTAGAGTCATTTTCAGGCACTGCTGCATGGGAAACTTTCCTTTGGTATGAGATCTTATTATTTTTCAATGTTCTCTGCTGCTTAAAATTAATAGCATACTACCTCAGAGTTTGTGAATTTATCACACAATTTACCTTTTCTTTTACAATCCAGATAAAATTATTAGATGAAATGGGCTGATTATCTATCCGCATTCTCAAAACAAGCAAGCAAGCAAATAAACAACCAAACTCATACCAATAATAAAAAAAATCCTATGTCATCCACCTCCCTCTCCAAATCCACTGGAAACCAACCAAAAAAATCCCCAAGATGCAGTTCATATTCTAGGAGACATTTAACCCAATGACATTTCTTTGGTAAGGTATCATACCATTAGATAGAAGTAGTTAAAACAGAAGACGAATCCCATTTTTCAGGATGCAACAGGTAGCAAAGAGCCTTGCAAAACAAAAGAATACAATTAAAAGAACAACTTAAACCTACAGCAAATATCTTTCTCTTTCAGACTGAAATAGACATTTATCATGTTGGGTAACAGTAGTGAAAATATAACAGCATTTGCCCATGACACAAAAATAATATATCTCAGTGATTATTACTTTGGAAAAGATATCAATGAAAGCAAGTATTTTTTAGTCTTATCACATCACAGAAGAATTTTGTCTAGGTTTTCCCCCACAACAGCAAGTTTTGTCAGTTTGCAGCTAGGAGATAGGACTAAAATATTATAAGGAAGTTACAGGAGATCTTAGAATTATGAGGGATTTTCATAATCCTTACAGCAAAGAATAATGTGAAAAGAAAATATTAAGACACTGACTTGCTTTGAAAATTCAGGCCAAAACATAGTCCTCCAAAATCAACCATCTCTTAAATGCAGTGTAGGAAATCAGGTTTCACTTTAACTCATCAGCTTTCACTTAGCATTGTGTATGAATCCTAATGATATTTGCTAGTGTGTACTACTCATTGTCTCCTGATAAATCCCATTAATTTTCTTTGATGAACTGCAAGCTGTTGTTCATGTGAGTTGGCCTATGAATAATGTTATCCTTCTGCATCTCCATGTGTTTGTGTGACTGGTGGCTAATCATTCACACTGTTGATAATGAAAAGTACAGGGACTGTAAATATGCTTTCACTAGTACCATAATCTATATTGTAAATCACCTCTGTCAAAATAAATAAAACTAAACATGAGCCTTGAATAAAACTTAGCAGAAAACACTGAAATTAGTACTTCCATGACTTCACATTACTTTTGTCTGTGGATTCTATATACATTTTTTCTTTCTCTTTTAAATCAGAACATATGTAAAGATGTAATAAAGGGGTAGAAAGATCTTCCAATAAATAAAGTTGGATAACTTGAAGCTTCAAGATTTTTTTTTTTGACAAAGATTTTTATATTGGAAAACTCAATGTGTGTATTTAAATCAGGCCAATAGAAAAATTATGTTCAGACAGAATATTTACTTAGAATAAAACAGCTGGCCAATAATTAGGCTACACATAGTTTTATGCAAGAACTACAAACTCTAGTCCTTCTTCTGAATAATGTAGAATTCTAAATCTGGACTTTTCATAACTGAACTTATGAAACATAACAGTACAGAAGGGAAAAGCCCAAAGCTGATTATTATACTTTCTAAACTATTATGTTGGTTGCTCAAAGCTTCACATCAACACTCTGAAACAAATTAACATATTTAAAACAAATATATATTACTTCAGAAAAGATAGTTTATTCTGAGAAGTAGACAGAAGCAGACTCATTATTAGGACTTCTGTTGAGACTAATACAAATATTATTATCCAGCGGATAAGTATTCATAAAAGTAGGTAAGAGAATTCTACAGTATTTTATTTCTGCAGATACCTGAAGATTCCAAATGTGGACTTTTACACTTTTTAGGATTTAAGTATTATGATTGAAAATAAAGGACATACCAGATCTTCCCTGAGCATAAGTGAGTGTTCTGTAGACTATCATTTGCGGGACAGGGACACCTCAAAAAATGTGCTTGGAAGTTGAGTAATACTAAATGCAGAAGGACATTGAATGAACAATATTGTAACCGTACAGTAAATGTCTAAAGGAAAAGAGTTGTAATTTAAAAAAGGGCAAAATGGCAGTTTTGGAACAAAAATAGTTAGAGTATCCATACACACTGCTGGGTACTACTTCACAGAGAGCAAAAAAGAAACTTGTGCATTCGAGAGGTCTAGAGAATAAAATATGTAATACATGACTGTATATTACTGCTTCAGAATAGACTTAGGTGTGTAAGTCTTACTTAGGTCTGCTGGGATAGTAAATGTAATTTTGTTTTTAACTACAGTATTCATAACTCTTGTGATATTAATATCTATTAAAAATGTTTTTGAATGTTATTAATAAAGCTCTTTCATATAAATAGGTGTACCTATTCTTATGAAATCTATTAAGAAAAAGATAGCACATTTCTAGGACTTTCATATGTCTAAGGGCTTCTCAAAGGCCTTTAGGAAAACTATGTAAAAATATGTATTTCAATTTCATGAGTTGCAAACCTGAAGAACAAAAGGAATAAAAGCTAGCAAGATGTATGATGCAACAAATAAACCCACCACCAGGAAAACCTCTAGCCACAGATTCCCCCTTTTGTGAACAAGTTTTGGAGAGTTTTGATCTCTTCCAATTTCCATGAAATATTTATGTGTTTGTTTAGTTTCAAAAACATCTCAGACATTTACACTTCCTGTTCCAACTTTTCAGTGTATCAGTGCTTACACAGCTGTCAAAATTAATTAATTTTAGAAAATTATGCAATGCAGAACTTTTCCAAGGTCTGATACCTAGAGAGGCATAATTTGACTCTGTTCATAAATTTACTCAGTGAGCAATATCCTGCTTTAAAAACTAGTTTAGAAAGAGCTTTGATTTTTTTTTCATAATGTTAGTGCCATGCCTAGTCTGACTCCTGCTATATACAGAAGTGTGTCGTATTTGTAGTAAATAATGTTTTAAGTCCTGTTCTAGGATCTGAAGTGGCAGAATGAAAATTCACTTGCTATTGACTTGTGACCCAGTATCTAGGTTAGATTACTCTATTTGCACAGGTTGATTAGGTTCAACCAGAAGTAACCATTCAGTTCAGCTTGTGAATATTCATTGTAATTAAGCCTTTAGAAGTTAGTTTTATTAATGTTTCCAACAGCAATTTCAAAGAAACCTAGTAGATGTTAAAATTCAAAATGATGTTTTGGTATCATGCTAATTATAACTAAAACAGTTTTTAAATTTACAATTTTTGGTAGAGTGAGTGTAGATTAGTTCCAAACGTTTTTCCAAGACAATCCAAATGTCAAAGAGGAAGTTCATATGCATTTAGTACAAATATTGTAGGAAGAATATTAGCTATGCTGTGCAGCTAGCACAATGTTTGCTGCTCCATAAACAACCTGCATTCTTCAATGTATTGAATACTTCAATGTATTGAAGCCTGTCTGCTTTCCCTCAAGTTCAGCTACTCAAAGAAAAATCCAAGGGAAGATAGTTCAGAAGCCTTTAGTGGAAGTACACCTTCAGAGATTTTTATTCTGGAATTCCCCATAGATCTTGTTCCTTTTTAAGGGACAGTAGGTTTGGCTACATGTCAGAGTCAATATTTGTATACCTGTGTTTTGTTTTCAGAGTCAATATTTGTATACCTATGAAAGATCTTAAAATTTGCTTGTAGTCTGTATTCTACTAAAGAGTAGACAACATAAGGTGCTATAGTACTGCATAAGGCTGTGTTCCTCCAGCTGAGGGTCGTTGTAACCAGGGAAAGGTGGGGATACATTCCCTGACCATTTTGATCATCTATTACTCCCAAGAGTTTTAATCGTAGAACAGCTAGAAAAATGATAGGCTAATTCATAATGGAGAACTGGTATCTGTACTCCAGTTCCCCACAAAATGCTATCACAGTTCAACAAGCAAAGCTTTTACTTAAATGAATCAAAATAAATCAGATTTACTTTATTTACTTTAGGAGACACCACGAATTTTGAATGAAAAAAGTACTTCAGATGAGCACTCTCATCATCAGTTGGAATTAGACTGATGCAGAAGAAACATTCCTGTTCATTCTTTGAGAGGCTTCAGTTTTCTATCTACTTTACAAAATACTTGAAAATTCAGATATTTTAAAATATTTCTATATAAAGTGATGGCTCTATAAGTAAAATTGACAGGGCATAGAACAGAATTATAAATATTTAAATTTCAGGGAGGTTTAATTAGGCAGTTTACCTTTAGGTTAAGTAAGCCTGTTTATTTGGCTGTAATGTAGAATTGGGATGCTGCAAGACTAAACCCTAGGAAAAGTATTTTGGACACAGTTTTTCACTTTCCTTTAAATTATATGTTGTGAAGCAAGAACGAATTTCAGGTCTGATTTTTGGACTCCTGTCCTAATATAGTGCTTGAAGAATAAATGTGAGAATTATAACACAAGTAAAAGACTTAAAACCAATATACCTAAGCTTTGGATTACTCAGGTATTTTTTAAACTAAAAATTAGAGTAAACCCAGACAGATGAGTGCACTTACCATTAATGTATTCATAAATATTAAATTATATAATGCAAAATCAAACAGCTTAAGCACATCACAGAAAGTCTTCTTATAGTAATGGATAAGATACGTTCCTGAGAGGCAATAGTTCATTCGGGTGTCTGTGGGCAAGGCGGTATTTTTAACCTATCTTCTACATCCCATATAATCTTATTTAGCAGAAAGGCTGTTTGGCTTGGTACTTATTCCCATTGTGGTTTTCCAAAGCTCAACACAGCAGACATTCAGAGAGAAAGATTAATAGCCTATGAGCTTGAGACAGGCATGGGAAATACCAATTTTATTCTGCTTAAAGAACCCTGAACAAGAGGTAGGCATCTAATTCTTTCGTTGTGTAAAGTCAAGCAGATTTGGGGATTCTACTGGCCAAAAGCAGTTTTTAGGATGGAGACTGGTGTCATGGCATCTAACAGATTGTTTAGGATCATAAAGTCTTCATACATTCTTTTTTACTCTAATTTTTAAAATGTGAAACACTTTTGAACAATTAAACTTTTATAATAAAGATTGTAGATTTCCATTGAAATGATAGAATTTTTTTCAAAATCTAGCAAAATTCTTTGTTTATTCCTCAGTGGAGAAATCAAGACACAAATCCCACTCACTGTGTCTCATAAGTATATGTTGTTCAGTCCTGTCTGAGAAACTGGAAGAACCTCTGTTATTGTACATACTATAAACTGTGAGAGAAAACAAGAACTACGTTACTTATCTATAAGTTTAACAGTGATAGAAAATATCAGATGTAGAAAGAGATGCTAAAATCTGCTATTTTATTTGTGATAGTTTTTGTGAATCATCTTCTTGAATGTGGAAAAAGATATTATTTGTGAAAAACGTATCATGTCTGCCTGCCTTTGAGACCTGAAGAGCTGTCAAAGTTTCTAAGAGCACTTTCAGTCTCATGAAATTACTGACAACTTTCTTGATAGGCTAGGGTTTTTCAAGAATGCTTTACATCTGAACACAGTGACAACTTATGTAGCAGCACAACACTTCGAATTTTCTCCTCTGCCAGTGGGCATAAGCAGTCAGTGATCTGTTTAATACTTACAACTTTGTAATATCAAAAATAATTTGAAGGGTTAAGACATAAAATTCCTTTATGTCTGGGTTCACCAGATTATCACCTTCATAATGTGTTTAAGGAAAAAAAAACCAAAAACATAAGAAGGCTTCTGAAAGATAGCAGGGAATCACAGATATAAGTTACACACAAAACAGAGCCTGGGGATATCCCTGTTTAATAATAATATATTAAACACAAAGGAGATAATTTTTATTAGAAGATAATCGATGTTAATTGCCCTTTTTTTTTGCAAGAGTCAGTTTGAGACTGAAAGTCATAAATTATGTCCTATTGATTCCTTGTCTTCATCAGGACTTCACAGTAGCAGGTTGGATCAGTGGCAATTATGTCAAGACTTAGTTCCTTCATCTTTTTTTTTTCCTGCAGTCTTAATTAAGGAGAAAGGTGAATGGGGTAAGATCACCAGCGTGTTTTTAATTGTTTCTTTTTGCTGCTTGCAGTGTGAAGAAATTTGATATTTAAGGGTATATGATTATGTTTCTCAGGGGCCACATGATAACCAATCCTGCTCTTATTCATGATAACAGGTATTTTGTCTCCATTTTTGTGAGTTTCGCTGCATGCTGTGTCCTGCAACAGGCAACCATTTGGTTCTTCAAAGCTTCAAGGGTTTTTTCTGCTTCAATTTTTCTAAAATACATTTATATTCTCACTCCAAATGTCTTGCTGAAATTTCCATCTGGGTCAGACCTCTGAAACTAATACATCTGTTGATTAATCACATGCTTTCCAGGTTGGTTTCTCACATGCCCCTTTCCATGCAGTAAGACAAGTCATCTTTCCTACACCTGCTATGTACAGTACTAAAAGAACACGGTCTGTTGTCATTCACATACAGCTTAAATGAAGTCAAAATATCGTATTATACTATTAATCTGACAGTGTTCCTACTGTTTTCTAACATCTGTGAAGAACATTTTGGAAGACAACTATCCAAGGAAAGAGGTATCATAACCAATGGTTAAAACTTTATACCAAATGGTACAATAAAACAAATACATTAAAATCACAGATTTTTCTCATGTTCAAGTAGACCTGCACCCTACAACTACTTATTATAATATGTTGGAGTCTACATCAGTAATGGTTATACAAAGATGTCTTTTTCTGCAATATCCTCAAAGGCAAAAACATAAATATTTTTCATGTTACAGCTTTTAATTATCATTCTGTAAGCTTAGAAATCCAGCACATCACTGACTAGAAAAATCAATCAAGAAATTCCTGATCATTTTGCAAATCAAGCCAAGTTGTCTTTTTCTTCCACATAATTTGTCTTCTGAGTCATTGTTCCTGTGGTCCTTCTACCTAACAGCACACTAAGAAATGGAACAGCAGCAGACCGAAGTGCAGAGTTTTCAAACTAAAATAAAGCAAGGGAAAAAGAAAGTACTTCTCTATTTTTCTTATAGCACACAATATAAAATATTTATGGTGATAGAATATATTTACTGCATATGTGCTTCTCAGTGAATAGGTAGGAAAATCAGCATTGAAACAAACTTTGTAGGCTCACTCTGATTTTGATTAAATCAGTGAGAACTTTGCCATTACTGTCTGGAATACAAACATGTTAAACGTTCTTAGGGATTCACTGAATTTAGTGTAAGTACTCAAGTCTTGTGCTCCAGCCCTAACTATTTAGTAACATACACTGCTATATTAATTCTTTATTGAAAAAAAAATGTTCTTGTACATGTCACGTAAATTTAGTCATATAAAATTAATTCATGAAAACACAATAGCTGAGCAACAGTGTTTACTAGCTGTAACTGCAAACGTAGAAAACAAGACCTTTGTGCCCATATATTCATAATACTTAGCTTCCACAACTAGTGATTACTTTGAGAGGTGCTAAGACATCAAATATCATTAAGATACTGGATTTTGGTCTTTATACTCCAAAGGAAAACTTGATTTGTAATGACATATATTTTTAGCAGCACTAAAATACCTGTATGTAAGGAACAGTTTTACAAGATAATACAGTTTTTCCTCACAATAAAACAGAATTTCTTTTTGATTATTTTAATTTACACAATATTTACTGAGGATACCAAACAAGTAAAAAAGTTGAAGTTTTGGCACATACATATTAATAATTTGTGATAATTAGCAGTTATGACATATAATTAGTAATTTATATAACGTAATATAGTGATATAAAGCAGGTAGTGATCTTGATTTGATGTTTTTTGCTTGTTAAATTTCCCAATAATTAAATTTGCCTGTGACTTTTTAATAAAAAAAATTGTGCAATGAACCTATAACCAGAATAGAATAACTGCTGAATTGCTGTTCTGATAGTGACAGAACTCAGATCTGCTGATTTTCTATGTTACGGGCAGTGACTAAACAACAAAAAGTCTTTAGAAATGGCTCATGAAAATGTTGCAGTGTGTGCTTTACAAGGTTTGATGACATTTTTCTCAAATAAATTAACTCATGTGGAAGTGACACAATAAAATGAGATCCAAAGACTTAGAATATGACTGTAGATGTCTACATTTTCTTTTTATGGTGTTCTCTGCTCACTAGCATTTTAACTTACTAGTTAACTCCTTTTTGGACATGAAAATGCCTGTGAATATTCAGTTCTTTTTGTACCAGGACTTCTCCCCACGATCCTTCAACTTTGA
Organism: Climacteris rufus; assembly: GCA_013398175.1. Classification (NCBI taxonomy): domain Eukaryota; kingdom Metazoa; phylum Chordata; class Aves; order Passeriformes; family Climacteridae; genus Climacteris; species Climacteris rufus. Next base: position 195,993 of record VZRZ01004480.1, read on the forward strand.
AACAGAACACCTGACAAGGTCTTGATTTGAAAGGTTAGTTTGTAATTCATTTAATTCATCACAGCACAATGAGTGCCTTGTAAATACTTTCAGATTTTGGTGGATTAAATACTGGCAACTTACATAAGTAGTGGTAGTTACGTTCTTTCGTATCGTATCATGGTGGACATGTGAGGAACAAACACATTTTTCTAGCAATGGCTTCTGATTATAGTAACTGGTCAAGATGTTTGCCAAACGCCCTTTCAATTCAGGAACTAATGGTTGAGATGGAATTAATTGCAACACCAATCTAATTAGAGTAGATATCATGGTGAACACCACAAGGTTTGTAAGAGCCCTGGAGACTTCAGTACTTGGGTGGTATAAGACAGCCTAGACATATAACAGTATTGGCAGGATGGAAATTACATATTGCATAGACTTAAAAAATGCATAACTGGTACTGATATGAACTCTATGCTGATCTTTTTAGTCATAGTCTAATCTAGGATGAGTTATGATTTGACATAGAAGAACATAAATATCACTACTTATGTATTTCACTTTCAGAGTTGTCCACCAATGTTTTATGCTTTCATACAAAATACAGAGCATTACAATGAGGCATGGTTTTCAATTCAATGTAAAATTTATAGATATGACATCAAGAAAAGCAAACCATCGAATCATTGCTTGGATTTGGAAGGTACATTAAAGATTATCTAGTTCCAACCGCTCTGCCATGGGCAGGGACGCTTTCCAGAAGACCAGATTAATCAAAGCCCCATCGAACCTGGCCAGCTCCAGGGATGGAGCACCCACAAATTCTCTGGACAAACCGTTTCAGAGCCTCACTATTCTCACAGTAAAGAATTTTTTTAAGATCTAATCTAAATCTATCCTCTTAGATGCTGAAAAAACTGAGAACTACATAGTTCTTACAGTGTTATCAGTTTAAATATATGTATGTTCTCAGTAAGACACTTGGAAAATATTAATTGTCATCAAATCTGTCTGTGAAAGCAAGGAGGTTACTATATTTGCAAATTAGAAAACATTTCATAATGTTCCACAATAACAAAAATGTAACAAATAACCATTTTAAAAGGTACTCAGAATTAATTTTCTCAACTTAAAACAAAATCAGAGTGACCCAGAATTGATTTTGAGAAAGCCTGCATTTTGTGACCACTGTGGTAAAATGTACTGAAAGAACAACTTGATTTGAAGGTGTGATAAAGTTCCCTGCAGTGCTTCTACATTTATATTTATGAAGATGCCATTAAGATCTAGAATTTATTCAAAGTGCCAGCAGTCCTTGTCAGAGGTTGGGGGGTTGTCTTGGAATTTTCTCCCATCAATGTCACCAGGTAACAAATAGGCGGACCATTAAGGCCATCAGCTCCTTTGTGAAAGACAAAAGAAGTAGGCTTGGGTGGGGACGGGGAAGAGGAGAGCCGAGCCGGCCGGAGGGGAAGGGACACACTCTCTCTCTCTCTCTCTCGTCCGGCGAGGAGAAAAGGAGAGGCTGCTCTCTAGTTTTGGGGGCTGCAACCGGAGGAAGACTCAGCTGTGTCCTGTTCTCGTTCTCCGAGTGAGGGTGAGCTTTTACCCCCCCCCCTTTCATTACCAGGAGGGAGCACGTTTTCCCGGGCTGCGTTTTCTCGCAGCAGTTACTGAGAGAGCTCGGCTGCTCCTTTTGCTGTCTGCTTCCCCCTCTGCTGCCTGCTGCCCTCCCCCTCCCTTGCCGCGGGAGGCTGCGGTGTTTTGCTGGAGAATTCAGCTGTCCTCTGCCGCCTATCCCTTCGCTGCCTGGGACCCCAGAGTTGATTGTAACTGTAGAAGTCCTCGCCATTCGGCAGCTGGTCAGGGAAAAGAGGGAAGAGGACTGGCTCCTGTCCTGCCGCTCTGCCGTTTTTGCCCTGAGGCGCCTGGCTACTCTCTTAGCTTCTCCGGCGAGCTGCCCGGGGCTGACCTGACCCTGCATCACAGCACCACCTGCAGCCGCTCGGGAGTCACCGCAACCGCCCTGCCCAGCGGAGTTCAGCGGCGCCTCCTGCTGTTTGTTTTTCTTTCTGTCGTGACTACACTAATTAACGGGAAAGTTATTTTTATTAATTCCTAGTTCTATTTATGGTTATTATTGTTGTTATTACTTATTCATAAATATTAGTAAAGAACTGTAATTCCTTTTCCCGTATCTTTGCCTGAGAGCCCTTGATTTCAAAATTAAATAATTCGGAGGGAGGGGAAAAAATCACGTTCTCTGTCTTAAGGGAGGGTTCAACCTCTCTTAACAGACACCTGTCTTTCAAAACCGAGACAGTCCTTTAAGAAGGCCTCATGCTAAACATGCAATAATTAAGAAGGTCTCAGCTTTCTCATAAAGTTTCTTCATTTTCATTAACTCAGAAAAGTATTTGCAGGACTTTTCCAGAGGTGCAAAACACAATTAGTTTAGCTGAAAACAATATTAATGGTGAATTAGACTGAGATTTCACAGACCAGTTTGAATGCAGGCTACTTGAATTTAAGAGTTATAGACATCTCTATTAGAGATATGTCATCAGTGTGCATTAATATAAAGTATTGTTTACATTCTTCAGGAACTGAGCAGCAAGTGGATCAAAGTTAAGGGAAAAGTAAGAAACTTTAAGGTCAGTAATGACGTTCGTTTTTGATAATGCTTCATCGTGCTTTTTCCTTAGTAGAGGAATTCCTGCCATCTCTGGGTAGTGCTACATGTTTCTTTTACTTTCCCATTTTCCTAGTTTCTGTTGCTTCCTCAGTTATTACTCTGTAGTAGCTTTACTGTTTAAACTTCACAATGCAGTATAGTCCACATAAATCTCTGTGAAACAGCCTGAAAAATATATCTACAAAGCCATTAGTTTAACTAAGTTATGCCAGCTAACTGATGTAAGTGATGACTGGAGGTGGAATACATTACAAACTTATCTAGCCCAAAGGAGTAGCCATTTCATACCCAAGCATTTAATTTTAAAATTCTCTAGAAAAAGAAGGGCATCTTGGAAGGATCAGCAACTTGAGCACAAGGTTTGGGCCAGGAAATCTCAGGAGGTCCTTGTCGACTTCAACCATTCTGTCTCTGTAATACAGCAATCTCATGATATAGTGGTAGATCAGCTTATACATTCAGATGCTTCATTAAAACATTTCTATATACTTTCAGAAACATTAACAAACACAGAAAAGCCAGACTAAAGCCCAAACATACAGCACACAGAATTTTAGGTAATACTTGTGAAAAAACCCCCTTTTTAAAAATACTAGCTCCTCATAAAGGAATGAAAAGAAATATTCTTATCTGGAAAGAAGTATACTGGCCTTTTTTTTTTCATAAGTTTGGCCTTTAGTTTTCTTTCTTTCTTTCAAGTGCAATGAATTCTCCATTTCCTTTCACAGGACCCCTTCATCTCTTATTGAATAAATGGGATGTATTAAATTACTTGAAAAAAATTTTAGGGCCATAGACAGCTCATTCTTAATTATTTTTTTTTCCCAACTCGGATACATTTATGATGTGTACTCATGGCTTCTGAACAGGAGGTTTATCCACTGGGATTTTAATATAGTTAGTAAATATGGCGGGTCAGAGGTAATAATTAAAATTACTCTCTCTTTTTTTTTGTTTCTTTGGGGTTTTGCTTTTTGATTTCTGTGTCATTGAGAGACATATCCCAAAGCTGTGCTCCATAGGAAAATTGAACAAAAATTACATATAAAAGAAGAGATTCAGCACACTGAGCATAATGAGACCTTTCTGCAATCAATCTTTTCAGTTGTTTACCCCTCTATTGTCACTGGAGTTGATATAAAGATGCCAGGCTCTCTGCAGTGGCATCTAAAGATTTTCTAACTTGTAGGTCATAACCATGAAGAAATCATCAGATTTATTTCTGTAACAGAACCTTCTACCTCCAAGACACTGCTTTGAGGCAAAATTGAATGTATCATCTTTTCCACAGGTTTGACTTTATTTATCCCTTAGCTTTGTACACTTAAAATTTCTGGTGATATTTTGTGGAAGCCTAGTATAAGTCATTCATTACTTAGAGCATCTGTAAAGAAAGATACATAGTATTAACACTTTAGTAAAGCATAATATTTTGATTTAACTTCATCATTTTTTTATGCAGGAACTCTCAACATATCAATTGTATTAGTATCTAAACTGTTACCCAATCTTCTAGATTTCTAAGAAAGGAGTGCTTGAATAAAATCGGAGTTCATAAAAAATTTTAAAACAAAACCATGAAATATCTGTTCTCCACAGAGAACATAATGCACAATTTAAATTTCAAAATTCTGTACATTGTATTCAAATTCATATATACTATATGTTACAACATTTGCATAAAAAATTACATATTTGCTTATTATTTTTTAGCAGCAAACAAAGGGAAAAACATGTCTTCATTAATTAAATATTTTAAGACGATTTCCCAAAAAAAGTCCTAACTTGATAAATTAAAAGGTAGAGAAAAACAGTGAAAACCCAGTCATGTCAAACTCACTTTTCTGCTGCATATAGAAGCAATTTTTTTGACTATGGACTAATTCAGATTAAGAAGACTCATGTCACGATATGAAACAATTGTTTGTTAGGGAAAAACACAGGACTGATGAGAAAAAACCATATGGGACATGAGAAAAGGCAACCTAAACACTCTTTAATATGTGTTTTATATAGCACAGAGAAATTAATGATTAGAGAACTTCCTTGGAAGTGCTTGCATGTTAAGATAAATGAAAACCTGAATCTCACTCATCTTCTTCCCAGCTGCTTCCCAACTGCAAGACATTTATCACAACATTTATTTGTCTCTTACTCCATCTTTCTTTGTGCGTATCCTTCTCTCACAGCACACCTGGGAAACAGCATACACCAACAGGACTCTCAGTTGTAGAAATGCTTGGTTCCCTGCTCTTCACTTCATTACTTACTGAACAAACATTTCCAAACCATAATGATAAAATACCCATTGAAATGAAATTAATAGAAAGATTATAAACCGCTACGTTATTAAAAGGCATTGCTACAACGCTCATGCAATTCAGATGCAGTAAGAAATTTGGGACTTCTACCTCCATTGCCACTTTGATGAACTTGCCTTATCACATCCTGAGAGAAAATAAATGGGCAATAAATTCAAACCATTTACCAGGCCAGTCACTTATAAAAAAACACCTGCTTCATGCAAAAACTCTTAGAATAGTAAGTATTTAAATAAATATTTAAATAGTAAGTATTTACAGAGGTCGGATTTTTTGAAGTGTGAAAATGATTCAATGTTTGCATCTGGCTATAAACATTGTGTTTATAAACCATTTTAAGTTAGGTTCCAATATATCCATTAAAAAAGAACATAATAAAGTAAATGTATCATAAATCCCTCTAATGTATTGTACATCCTCTGACTGCTTGCATAATTGTTTGGCATATTATTGGCCTTGAATACATGTTTTATACAGTGAATGATACAAATTTTAAATAGTGGTTCTTTGAGACAGGTTATCAAGAAAATTCAGCAGTAGTAGGTATTATGAAAAAAAGAAATCTTAAGGCACCTTTGATTAAGTGGTCTCATAAAATGTGCGCCAGAGAGCTTGTTAACATTAAAGTTCAGAGGTCTAAGTTTGTCTGTGATAAATGCAATTTAAAGCAAGTGTCATAGTAAGGTGATCTTCAAGCACTGCTGCTAATAAAAGCTAAACAAACCTTACTGCCTTCAAAACAATAAAATAATACATGGCTATCCTTTTTTTCCTTTTTGGCAGAAAACTCATCTTCATGTATATTGAATGTACGACATGTATACTATTAATGTAACTTACATAATTTTTCTGCCAACAATAAGATCCATTCATTCGCTTTTATTCTTTTGCTTTAGGCTATGTACCCCTTATATTTTAAACCTGTCATTATTCAATAATGCTGTTTAGGATTTTTGAGTCCTCTATCAAGTCTTGTGAATGTAATGTTTCTGTGCAAGAGCAAGACTACTAAAATTCTAACTAAGATCTGGAAGCAGATATTTTATTAACTCAGTATCATTTTTCTAACAAAAATAAAAGGAAACACAGAAGTTGTTCATAAACTTCTTGCCTTTGATGATTAACACTGTATTTAACTGAAAGGTTTTTTTTAAGTTTGTCTGTCCCCTAGGAAGATATTTGTTATAACACTCCGTATCAGTATAAAGGAAATTTCCACTTCTGAAGTTTCACTATACCACTGAATGTGTTTCATAAGGTGCTAAAGGCTTCATGATCTTTTGACGTAAATTTCTGAAAGTTAACATAATACCTGAAGCTGAAATTGATCAAGAGTTGTCAGACTGCACATTCTGAAAGTGCTGTTACTCACAGATTTGTCAAATGAAGAGTGTCTCCGGCACGTTTCTCTGTAAGTCTTTTCACAAAAGTAAATTTGCTCTACACTGCCTAATCAATCCCTTCCGTAGACTTGGAAAAAAACCGCAACAATTTATTTTTTGTTCTTTGCTATACAGCTTTCAATAAAATGTGCTGAGAAGTAGATCGTAATGGAGAATATGTATAAAACTTACAGATATCACAGCATGAATGGGTGCTTCACCCTTTAGGGCCACTGCTGAATCAGATGGGTATCCTTGTGACGGAATCACATAGAAGGCAGAACCATGGAATGCCTTCTTTGCATCAGTTTTCATTACTGGCCCTCAGGAGTCTTTGTAAGAGAGGAAGGCTGGAGAAAGGAAAATGTCCCCTTGCTCATAGAGGGTTGATTTAGAGAATGGTTAAACAGACTTAACATCAATAAATCAATGGGATCTGATGAGATGTACCCACAGGAGCTGGCAGATATTGTTGCTAGGCTACTCTCTGCCATCTTTGAAAAATTATGAAGAACGGGAGAAACTCTTGATGACTGTAGAAAGGCCAAGGTTACTCATCTTCAAAAAGGGAAAGGAGGACATAGAAAACTACCATCCAGTCAGCCTCACCTCTGTCCCTGGAAAGGTGATGGAACAGGTCATTCTGGATGTCATCACCAAGCATGTAAAAGAAAAGAAGGTGATTAAGTGTAGTCCGCTTGGATACATTAAGGGAAAATCATGCTTGACCAATCTGATACGCTTCTATGATACCATGGCTGGATAGGTTGATGAGGGGAGAGCAGTGCATGTTGTGAGCCTTGACTTCAAATCTTTTGACACTGTCTCCCATAGCATCCTTGTAGGTAAGCTGAGGAACTGGGGGCTAAATTAAAGGACAGTGAAATGGATTAAGAACTGGCAGAATGGCAGTGCTCAGAGGGTCATGATCAGTGGAGTACAGTCCAGGTGGAGACCTGTGATCAGTGGCATGCCCCAGGGTTCAATACTTGGTCCAGTCCTATTCAGCTTGTCTATCAACAACCTGTATAAAAAGGGAGAATGCACTCTGAGCACGTTTGCTGATGATACAAAACTGAGGGATGTGGTTAATAACCCTGAAAACTGTGCTGCCATTCAGTGAGTCCTTGATAGGCTGCAGAGCTGGACAAAGAGAAACCTAATGAGGGTCACCAAGGGCAAGTGTAGGATACTGCCCCTGGGGAGGAATAACCCCAAGTACCATCACAGATTGAGGGAGACTCTCTGCTGGAGAAGAGCTCTGTGGGGGAAGACTTGGGATTTGGTGGATGACAAGTTGATCATGAGCCAACAGTGTCCTTGTGGCCAGGAGGGCCAATGGTATCCTGGGGTGCATTGGTAATAGCGTAGGCAGCAGGTCAAAGAAGGTGTTCCTACCGCTTTTCATCGGCCCTGGTGAAGCCACATTTGGAGTGTTGTGTTCAGTTCTGGTCTCCCTGATTCGAGAAAGACAAGGAGAAGGTCCAGTGGAGGCCACAAAGATGATTTGAGGTCTGGAACATCTCTCTTATGAGAAAAGACTGCTGGAGCTGGGCCTGTTTATTCTAGAAAAGAGAATATTGAGGAGGAATCTCATTAATGCATATAAATATCTCAGAGATGGGTGCTAGGAGGAGGGTACCAGATGCTTCTCACTGGTGCCCAGAGATAAGACACAGAGCAATGGCCATAAACTAAAATGTAAGAAATCCCACCTCAGCCTGAGGAAGAATCTCTTTACACTGAGGATGTCAGAGCACTGCAACAGGCTGCCCAGGAAGTGTCTGGAGTCTCCCTCTCTGGAGACATTCAAACTTGGACACATTCCTGTGTAACTTGCTTTAGGTAACCCTGCCTTGCAACAGGGGTTGGACTAGATGATCTCCAAAGCCCTCTTCCAACCCCAACAATTCTGTGATTCTGTGAAATTCTGGTTGCCAATTACTCACAGGTCTTCCATAAATCAGAATTGCCACATTTTCCTCCATGCACCATAATGGTTAGCTGCCATCACTCAGGGACACAGCACATAAGCACTGCTTCTGCTGAAACAGAAACAGTGTTGTCTCCTAGAAACAGTGTTGTCTCCTGAAAGTGTGCATTTGCTTCCCCCCCTAAGATGCCTGGTCATTATAATCCAGAACATTTCTGTTTCCATTCTTGTTTGTTTGTTTGTTTGGGTTTGTTTTTTTTTGTTTTGGTTGCAAAAAGCTAAAAGGAAGAAGAAAAAAAAACGCATGGTCTTGATTATTTTAATTTTGCAGTAGCTCTGACCTGAACATTTCTAAATGGTAAAAAGAGAAGACACTTCGAAAAAAACAGTACAAGTTGTAATCAACTAAATCATGGTCATCTTGGAACACTACAGATTAATTTTGATTTGTGAAGGGAAGTAATAACCTTTACAATGGTGCTGAGTAAATCCAGACTAAAATAAGAAGTAGAATGTTTTTACACGATAAAGTCATTCTGAGAAGATAACTAAAAACAAAAAGAGGTAATATTAAGATGCAGCGGGTAAAAAGCACGAGTAACTTGGAGCCTTTAGCAGCAGTCTCGTGTCCTGAAGAAAGCAACTTTGGCTTCATCCAGCCTCTGATTGAACAGAGTCGAGCCAAGCATCAGAGCTCCCACGAGTTTAGGCTTAGTTCATGCACAGCGGTTTAATTTAAGCAGGGAAGTAAAGAGACGAGAAAGGGTGCTTTTCCACTTATTGCCAGCAGGGTTTTATTACTGGAGCATAGGGTGCGGTAAAAGACAGCCAAAATGGAGGTCAGGGGCATCTGTTATAGTACTGAGGCGAGGGCAGGGCAGTTGGGAGAGAGCCAATCACTGTGGAGGATTGCAATGATTGACAGGGGCACCGGCCAGTGAGTCGGCTGTCCGCACCGGCACAGGAACCAATGAGCTGCCCATTTGGGTGGGGACAACCCCTCCTGCCCTGGCTGGGGAGCCCCCGTGGCTTGCTGCTCTCGGCTGCATTGTGCGGGGGCGGGAAAGGACCTGCTCCCGCGGCGCCGGCATGGCGGGACCGGGCCGGGTCATCAGCCATGCCCAGAGGCACCGCAACAAAGACCATATATTACTTGACTTGTACAACAGTGAAATGAACAGTAAGACTTGAGGAATGGGCGTTTTAAAAAGCTGAAACAATTCAAAAAGAAGCACTAGAAATGCAGTAAAAGGAACTCTGATTCTTTTAATAGTAAACATATGTGTGATTCTAGCAGGGAAGGAACAGCCAATAAATCAGCCATTGGGAAAAAGGGTGACAGCCTTCTAAGAAAACCCAGTGAAGAGGTCAATGTGGTGAACCTCTCTCTTTGCCCTAATATCTAACTCATGTCAATGACATTTAATATGTTCTAACAACCATTTTTGAAACATGGTTATGAGAAGCTACTTTATCATTTGCCAAGAAACCAATATACTAAGGACATGTTTTCCTCTTTGATTGCCTTGTTATGTCATATACTCTAAATGATGCTTTTTCAAGACAGGTCTTCCCTGACACTAAGAGACAGAAGGTTCCTGATGTTTTATCAGATTGTGTCTAAGAAAAATAGCACAACTTGTTACTACAGCTCAAAATAATTCATAAGGCAAAAGAGCAAATAAAAAGAGAAGTACATTGTGGCCAAGATTATAGAAATGATGATAAGGGCATATTTAATATCAGATAGTAAAGTTTATAAGAAAGCTGTCAGTATTTTTTGGCAGAAATGCCTCTTGATTCTCTACCACAGTAGGTCGCTGATCTTCACACAGACACAAGATGCTATTGTGTTTATAATAAGCAAAAATGCTCGCTTATTGATGCTTGATCCCAGAGCCTCAGGTTACAAGGAATTCATTTTCACAAGACAGTGACATTAAAACTTAAGCTTGTACAATTCAAATGAGGAAGATTTTTATGTCTTATGTACAACTGAAACATCTCAAATGCATTAGGGAGCACTAGATTTTGAGCTTTCTATAGATGAATCACTATGACAATTGCAAATTAGGAAACCTGTACACAAGATGTTTTACCAGCTTTTTGACACACATATAAAAATCCTTTGCTTGCAACACACGCAGGGACACTGAACATGTATGAAAACTTGCAAAGCACTCTATCCACATTCATTCAAAACAGCAGAACAGAACTGAGGGACAAACAGGAGATACCAGAAGTGCACAGTTGAACAATCTTGAAAGGAGGGACAGAGGGTTAAGCCATGCCAGTGAGAATAGGAACTGCCTCATGCAGGTGGCTTTAGATAGGGCATTCCTGAGAGGGACTTTTATGATATGTCAGCCACAAAGCATTTCTGTTATAATATAGTTATGCTGCTTTATTCTAGTGAAGGATATCCTTTGGTGTCCTCTACACAGAGATTCTGTACTTGGCAAACCATAACAGCCTCTAATAGCATGAGCACATGAGATACATTTATTCAAAATTAATGTATTCTTAAATGCAACATTCGACAGCAGATGCATCAGATCTGAAGTCTTCCTCTAAAAGAAGTCTGCCATTCTTATAGACCGAATGAGAAACTATATTATGTACTAGTCTGTTGCGGTGGCCCAGCCCACCTTGGGGCTGAGTGCCATACAGTGGGTGGAATTCCCCGCCCAGGATTCCAACCTGGAGAGCAGATCCTAGGGCGAAGCCCGAGTCCAAGGCTGACACCCACTGTGTGTCACTCCCACAGCATCTCCTCCCTCTTGTCCAGAAGCTTCGCTGTTCCTTTCTCCCCATTGGTTCAAACCCCTCATGTTTAATAATGCAGCCTATTCCTTATGTATGAAGCCCTGGAAGGTTCTGTTCAGTTCGGTTCTTTATTGGTTGGTTTGTATCTGTTCCTCCCCTGATAAGTGCACATTGGTTGGTTTGTATCTGTTCCTCCCCTGATCATGATTTGTTCCCTGTTACCTCATGGCCTTCCCTTACTGGCTTGCTCCCTTGCTCCCCTCTCTCTCCCACCCCCTTTAAAAAGAGCTGTCTCCCTTTCCCTAACGCCTTCAACTGACCGTCTCCCCTCCAAGCACACTCCCTGCCCCTTCGGTGGGGGGGAAATAAAAGCCGGAACAAAAGACGCAGCGTTGGCCCTCTCTCGTCTTTTACCCTCGCCGAGTTGCCAGGCAACAGCCGTGGTGCAGCCTGCCTTTCGTGCCTTCTCAGGCAGCCCGACGGGTCTTTGGTAGCCACGCCGCGTGGACACCTGACCTCGTCGCTGGCCGAGACTACCGGGTGGTTAGCAGCCAGAGCAACACTAGTCCTTCCTCAATACATTCAAATCCGTGTCACTGTCCTACATTTTAGAAGTTCCAACAGTTAAAGGGTCCAACAGCTGCCTTAACTAAAAGAAAAAAAGGAAAAAAAAGAAGTAGTAAAAAGTCTGTGAGTGGAATAAGCAAATTGCCTGAACTGTTCTGTAAACTAAATGTCATTCACTGAAGAAATAAATCACCATACCAAACAATTTTCTGGGACCTCAGGTCAGAAACTAGACTGCAAAAGGTGAAGCAAACCATAGCGGACAGAACATAATTTTCACAAATTTCTACTGCTCTTTCTTAAGTAACAGGTTTCTGGAAAGACACACTCAGTTAGAAAATTAATCATATTTATACACATCAGGTTCACCATATTAGTGTCGAAGGGCCAAAACACAAGTTTGTTAGTATGTGTTAATTACACAGATGGTACATTCTACCCTCAGAAGCTAAATTGTCAATAGTTCACTTTTTCAGACACAGGGTGAATTACTTTTTCATCTAAAGGGGCCCTAAGATGTAAATCTTTCTTTTACACAGGTGCTGTCTCCTAAAATCTTTTAAATTTTGCCATGCCCTATTCAAATGAGAAATATATTTTATCAAACTGTCTAAAAGGTGAATTACTGTTAAATTTCTGAACTAATGTTATTGATGTGCACAAACTACTATTATTGAATTTTGTTTATAGTGATGATTCCATCATTTCTCTTACTTGAACTGCATTTTGCTTTCAGAATGTGCTTGTCGTATTTTGTGAAACATATGGGAGAAAAGATGGAAAGGTATGCAGAAACTGTAAAACAAGAATGGTACAACATGAAGAAATATGGATTAGTGTTGCCTAATTTATGAACAGTGTATTCAATAAATGAAACATAGCAATTGCCATTAAAAATTGTTCTGTCTCTATATGCAGCTGCGAACAGTCAAGAAACTTCACTGGGTTTACTTTTACGTTTTTTGTCTCTGAGCAGCTTATACAGGGTTCACAAAGATACACAGAGATTTTTGAAATATCTCAATACTATTTAACCTTCCTAGAGTAAAAACATATATTTCCCTAACATTTAAAATACCAAGCACTTGCTGGTTTTTCACTTCTTTGCAAATATTTTGTTATATCCAACTAAAACATTTTAAGCATGTAATGTTTAACATGTGTAAAAGAGTTAAAAAAATTAAAAGCTCTTTAAAACATACATGTCTTTAAAATAAATATAAACAAAGCCGTTTTGAAACTCAGTCTTTCTTTGTGCTTACAAAGGTTACTTTGTGCACCAGTAGGTTTCGTAAAATATCATTAAGGTAAACAATCCAATATGCAACTTTCTACTTTTTCATTGCACATCTTGGATCAAAGTAATTTATAAGGTACTGATTTAACTGTAAAGATATTGCTTTAACTGTAAAGTTAATTTTATTTTCTAAAAAAAAAGCTAAATTTAACTAAAATTTTCTTTCAAGCTTTATTCATTGTATGTCAGAATCTAGATTAATTTCCCCAATACTCACACTGATAAAGGAATATATAAAATATATAAAATTTATCAAGTGTATGGCTGCTGAATAGGATTAGTCTCAGTGAAGCATGGTGTTTGTGAAACAGATTTCTTTTCAGTAACCAATGTTCTACATATTATTAAGATCTTTATACTAATGTAACAGCAATAAAAATAAAAATAAAATTATTATTGACAAGATGTATATCTCATAAAACCTTCCCTTAGAGGAAAATTGAAAGTCAAATCCTCTCAGTAACTGGGTAAGGGTTCAGTAATTTAGTAATTAAGTAATTTTCTGTTTGTATAGACATGACCTATTTCAAGTTTTTGAAACTCTATACATCTCTACCAGAGTAGCAGAGGAATTAATTAATTTTCCTATTACTAAGGAAAACTAATATGACACAAAAAAAAGCAACAGTGAGCAGAATAGGAAGTTGGAACATATTAAAAATGTATTTGACCACACCTGTGACCCTTGGATACTGAAATTAGTCATCTTGTGATAGCACACAGTAAGGGCCTATACATATATATTGTTAATTTACAATATGCATTGTTTAGTGTTCAATACTGAGAATGAATGAAAACTTGATGAAAAATCATGACAGTAAATAAATCCTTTGTAATGCACAAACAAAAAGAAAGAAATTATCTTTTTCAGTATATAAAAAACAGAAAAGGAATGACCCTACAACCTTTAAATTACATGAATAGCTGAAGGTCTATCATTTGAACAAACAAAAAAAATATTAGAACTATTTATGGGATGAATAGAAAACTACTTTTTTTTGGAAGGCTACGTCTCAGCTAGAACCAAAATTGGCCAAAGATTTCAAACATAAGAAAGGGTCCTTCAAACAGGTAAGCAGTAAGTAGATGCACAGGAAAGACACTGGCCGAACACAAAACAGGGCTGGGAAATTAGTCACTAGAAATCTCAACAAGGCAGAGGTTCTCAATACTTTGACTATGTTTTTACTGGCATAGCTGTACCCCATATCACAGGATCAAGCAACTACAGCAAACTCTGTATTGAGCCAGCAGTAGTGGAGGACTACTGTAAGTTACTGCAACTACTACTAGTAGTTGCAGACTCTTGCAAGTGCTCAACCCACAAAAACTTATGGGCCTGGATGGATCAGCTCCAGTGTGCTAAAAGAAGTGGCTGATTTTATTGCCAGGTCAGTGTCTTGATATTTGACATGTGGAAAACGGGGAACATCTGGATGATGACTGCAAGAGGACAAATATTATACATATTTAGGAGGACACAAAAGAGGACTCAGCAAACTAGAGACCCAATAGTCTTACTTCAGTCCTTGGAAAATAATGGAAAGAGTCCTCTTAGAAACTATTGCAAGTCAAATGAAACAAGTGGTAGGGAAAAGCTAACACAGATTTAACAAAGGGAAATCATTCCAGACTGACTTGCTCACCTTGTACAACACAGTAAAACGTTCTGGTTTGCATGAGAAGAGCAGTGAATACTGTTTGCCTGGTCTTCATGAAAGTGTTCAACACTGTTTCCCACAGTTTCTCGAGAACAAAGTGGCAAAATATGGACTGGATATCAGGCTCTGAGATGGGGGGGAACTGATTTTACTGACAGGGTGATAATCAATGCTTTTACTCACATTGGCAACATTCCCCAAGTGTGGTCCCCAGGGATGTTCAACATCTTGATAAATGATCTACGTGATGGAGTTGAAAACACCCTCAGCAAATTTGCTGCTGACAGCAAAGTGAGTGGTAAGGTTAAGAAGTCAAAAAGAACAGCCACCTTTACGGAGAGGTCTGGACAGTTTGTAAGAGAGGGCTAGCAAGAACAGTATGAAGTTTAACAAACAAGTGAGAAGTCCCACAGCTGGGGCTACCTAAGTGAAGAGTCCTGGACAGACTATGTTTAGTCTGGAGAGAAGCCTGGCTGAAAGAGACCTGTGGTCCCTGGTAGACACAAGTTGAATTTGAGTCAGTGATGTGCTGTCACAGCAACAAAGGCAAATCTGATCCTGGGCTGCATCCACAGGATCATTTCTATGACTGACAGAGATGTTTTCCTCTTCCTCTACTCAGTGTTTGTAAGGCTGCACCTGGAGTACTATGTGCAGTTCTGGTCCCCGTGGTACAAAAAACATAAACACAGGCTGGTGAGTGTCCAAATGAGAGCCAGGAAGATAATCAAAGGACTGAAGAACCTGACCTATGAGGAAAGAGTGAAGCCATTAGATCTATTCTCCCTGGAGAAGGCTCGAGGGAACCACAACACAGTACTGTAGTACTTAGAGGGCAACTATAAAGGGAATCAAGGCTTTCCCTTCACAAGGCATCACATGTAGAGGACAAGGGGCAAGAGGTACAAGTAAAGCTGGGATAGGTTTTTATATTGATAGACTTTTTTACAGGGAGAACAATAAATCCCTGGAACAACCTCCCCAGGACAATGTCAGAGTCTTCATTATTAGAGGTTTTCAAGATGCAACTAGACAGGCTGTTAATTAATCTCATTAGACTCCTTTTTCCACAAAAATTTTGAGCAGATCTTTTAAGGCCCCTTCCAGCCTGAGCTATTCTATGATTGTATTCTAACATCTCTGTGTGTCAGAAAATTGGGACTGAATCTGTATTTGGCTCAGGAATGAGAAATTAACACAGTACCTGAACATTTTTTATTCTGTCCTAAAGAATAGAATTACCTCTCCATCCTGTAAAGCAAAGAGTTTATTTAAAGGAATGTAAATGCAGGTTCCTTGCTTTTTCTGGGCTATATTAGCTAGAAATAAAGGAACTATTATAAACCAACTTACAGTAAATAATACTCCTCACCCTTTTTCTTGTTCCAGTCATTCCCCATTTTCCAAATATGCTAAGGTAAAAATGAAAGATTGTGTTATTGATGGGATACAAATGCCCTCTTTCCAATAAATTTTCAAATGTAATTTAAAAGGGTTTGGCACTTTTAGACTAGCCCATTTTGGAAACACTGTACAATTGTGCTGAAGAAAGGAGTCAATTCCAACTACAGTACTGTATTAATACTGTTTTCATGTGGAAGGCCAAAACCATTTCGTTGTTCATCCTTAAAATGAAGTGACTTACAGTGAAAGTAGCTTTGGATAGGAATTATACAACAGTATGTAGGCAAGTGTTTCAGAACTGTGTTTCTTAAGTGTTTTACAGCATTTGAACTAACAACAAGAATTATTTTCAAAATTATACATGTACTATGTCAGAATCCTTAGAATGACAAAAAAAGAATATCTTCATGCACTTGAAAAAACTTGAAGATGTTATTGTTGCCAAGGACATATTGAAACTGAAAATAAGGAGTAACAACACCTTTAAAATAAAAATGTAAAACCAGAATTAAATGTTAATATTCCTTTCTATGTTGCTAATATTCCCTAAATAACTGTAACATTAATCTAAGAAATGAAAACCACAAATGAAATTATATACTGAACAATTGACTCAAACAGGGCATGAACTGAGTTGTCCGAAGGACCTTTATTATGAACAGAAGAGAATGCTATATGAAGCAAAGAGTGTTTATTCTTTCATTTAACGACCTGCATGCTTGAAGCACATATATAATGCATACAGACAAATCCTGAGCTCCTGCACTTTCATCTGTAGAGCCACAATGAAATGAGTGAAAAGACCCCCCACATCTATATGTGTAATGCAATTACCATGTTCCCCTTGTAGCCACAGCACTGTGAAAGAGAACATAAACCTCCTGTCATTAATTGTTTGGACATTGCTAACCAGGACCTAATGTATGTTCTATTCATGAATACAAATGATTCAGTCAGATAAAGCTTTCTTCAAAGTAGAGAATCTTCTGAGTAGAGATAAAAGAAATCACTTATTTCTTACTCAAGTCTTGCTTCCAACATTTTGATAATGTGCTTTCCATATGCAGGCTTTTTTCAGTTTTTGAGGAAAGAGTTTGTCTTTTGTTTGTTTATTTCATTTCAAGAGACAGAAATGTTTCTGTGTTGTGATGGATTGGCCTTGATTTACAATTGAACACTCACACAGCCGTTCACTCACACCCCACACTCATTTTCTGTGCTTAGTTCTACATTCTATAAAAATAAAAATATAAACTTCCTAAAATACAGAATTTGATTCACAGCAAAGAGCTTAGGTCTGTTCTGTGGTGGATTCATTACTACTGTCCAACTCAAGGCAGCTCCTGACTGTCTTCCTCCAAAATTGTCCCAGCAGTGTTCTCCACCAAAACCCTGCAATTTTCATGCACTCTTCTTTTTTTTTATCTTTCATTCTAACGAAAAGTCTTTTCACATTGTTTTGTAAAAGCAGATGCAATATATCAAAACAGAATATATATTTTAAGTTAATCTTTGATTTTTTTCAAGAGCTAAAAAGATAATTTCAATTTTAAAAATAGTTTTCAAAGGAAAATGTAAAGGAGTATTGACCCATCTGCTATCTTTACTATTCTAATGATTTCTTTTCATTAAAGCAATATCAAAAGGCAAGTGGTTTTGAAAAACTATGAGTGTATATTTGTGTTAGCTTGAAAATAAATCAGTAGAGGAATTTACCCCACACAAATATATTGTGAGAGATTCCATATCAGAACCACAATTTAATAGGAAAAATTAAAATAAAAACAATAATACAGAAACATCAGTTAAACTGACAGTCAGAAGACAACCTGTCACCCTGGGGGTCAGGGCTTTGGTAGCAGTCCAGTTAAATGGTGGCTGCAGTTGGAGTGATGGATGTGGTCTCGTTGAAGTGGTGGTCCTGAAGAAAGGTCTGGTACCTCTCTGGAGGTTCTGTGGTGATTCTTGAGCTCTTCTCCTCTGGGAATCCAGTACAAGTAGTGCCCTGTGGTGTTTCAAGCCTCAGTTTATATACAGGTAGGGATGTTCACTTCCTGCCCTCAGGGCAGGACATCTCACAAAGGGATGATGTAATTCCTGTGAGTTATTCCAGGAAACCCTGATGGCCCATTATCAGAGATGGCCCCCTCCAGAGTAGCTGCTGCTTCTCCAGAGGCTGTTATCAGGGCTGAGTCACAGAGAGGATACAGAACACTGCCCCACCTTATTTTAAAATCTTATGAAGATGGTAATAGAATGCATGCCTTTGGTTACACCTTCCCTGTAATTCAAGACAGTATTCATATTAACAGATTAAATTAACAATCAGTTGGAGAAAAGATAATTTAATAATTTCTGCTATATTATATGGAGTTTCAAAATAGGGTGGATTATTTATTTGACTCTTTTGAGATGCACATACAATATTTTTCTAGTTTGTACTAAAAAAACAGTAAATAATTTATATTTTTATAGGGTATAATACATTTTAAATAATCAAATATATAACAAATAATGTAATTAACTAAATTATGATGATAAAAAGTTTCAAAGTTTCACTTCTTAAGTTGCAATTCTAATTTAATTCTAATTCTAGTATTTAAAATTAAATCAGTCTTTAAATGATTGTTATCTGCATATAGATATATTGTGCATATATTGGTGTTGGAGCAGTAAAGCTCAAGATGTTAATGGTTGCTAATTTCATCTTATAGCACCGGCAATCATAAGTAACATCAGCATGCTAATCTGCCTCAACCAAGTTTGGAAGTATTTGTAGTAACTTTAGAGCATAATTTTTACACCATTTTCCTTGGTGTGAGAAGGAAAAGAGAAGTGATTGAAAATGTGTGTTGAAGTGTATAAAGTAGGTACAAGTAAAATACACACATAAAACCCGTCCTATTTTTTTAAGATGCATGTAAACAATAAAGGACATGGAAGGATGTTTAAAAATTGGGACACAGTTTCCTAGAAAACAGCTGGGTGCTTACATCTACCTTGTTCTTTTTCTCTCCCTCAAATGTAAAAAATTGTATTATCAGCCTTTTAGTGAAATTAATCATCCTCCATAATAGGCCAAATGAAAATGAATCAAACAAACAAAATCTGAGAGAGCCTAAATTGGAAAAAACCCCTTGCTTATTCAAACATAATCTGTGAGATCACATCATGAAGAAGTGACAGAAAGCAGAGTCAATAGTTAAATATTTCTTTCATCTTAGAAAGATGAAAGAAATATCTTAGACACATGACAGACTGTCAATGATCAAGAAAATATTTTTAGCATTAATACTGGAAAAACTGCCTCCTATTTTCCTGTGGAAAGAACACATTAACTTCGTTTTTGTTAGTGCCTTTTACAAAGGGAGTACCATCGTTCTCACTTGCCTTTTGTAATTTATTTCAGTTTCAGTAATAACACAAAGTAAAGCAAAGGGACACAACTAAATTGCGGATCATGAAACTAGATAATGATGCACGATGTCAAGTAGCTGTCAGCTCAAAATGTTTAAAGTTATTTAAAGAAAACTTCATAAGGGGGAAAAAGGGATTGATTGATTGATTGATTGAGCAAAAACCAGAAATCTTTATCCTGAAATGCAAATTTGCAACCCACAGCTGAAAAACAAAACACAGACCTGCTTTCCTTTGGAGACCATTCAATTTATCTTGTTCCCTGCCCGATTATTCTGTACTGGTAGATGTTGACTTCTTGATAGCCTATTAAAACTGACAATTGTGGAAGTGCTGAAGTGGAAGGAGTCTCCATGGAAACAGTAGTTAAAATTGGGTAGTAAAATACACTAGTAGATGTAGTATAAAACTACATCTTTCTGCAGCTCCCAGTAAAAAATAATAAATAAATAGCCAAAACTATATAAAATACTATCTAACAGTTTTTGTGACCATATAAGTCTCCAGCACGATCTGTATTACATCAAAGGTCACCCTGAAATGATAACTTTGGACAAAGCAGCACCCCGTGGTCTTCTTTGTTCTTGTTCTCCTTCTCTTAAGCAAATAATTCCAACTTCCACAACATAGGTTTGGGACAGAACACAACAGAAAAAGGAAAAATAAAATTTTCCACAAATCCAAGTGCATAATAGATTACAATTCATCAACCAAATCTCCTTTTTGTATTGTGAATACTGAGGTAGAGGTACAAAGAATAAGCAAAAAAAATCTGACCAAAACCCCGAAAGACTTAAAAGGAAAAAATCACATTCACACAAATTTTATTAAAACAAAGAAAAGATGGATCAACACTCCAAAAACAACAAGACATATAAGAATAAGTCCATGCTATCACAGAGAACATAATTGAAATACAGACGTTTTGCATGACAGCTGACACAATACATTAAAATCAAATATGGAGGGCTTGACAAATTGAAAAAACCCTTAACCTTAAATCTTTCATTTCCAGTCAAGCTGATCCAGGAAAGTAATCCAATAAATTGATCCCATAGTTTTCTTTATGCATGCAGCTTTATAGTTTACATACTCTTCTTCTGACATTTTCACAATTTTTTCCATCTTCTGAATAGAGAGTAAATAAGCTACCAATATTCTCTCTAGATGGGGACTGAACCAAAATGGGATTAAGTACCCAAGAACATATAAGATTTTTTGGTTAAATTAATGGCTCAGACAAACCCTTTCAAGTCCAGTATTTGGCTTCTTGCTTTTTAAATAAAGCAAAAGTTACCTCAGGAAACTCAGCAATACATTGGATTTTCTGACCATTGCCGTAACAGCTGGGTGTTAGCAAATAACCCTATTCCTGCAGTAATTTACTGTCGGTCTTGAAAGCTACTTGGAATGACAGACTTCTTGTTACATCAAATTACTATAATCAGCTAAATCCAAGTCACTGACATTTATGGAACAATCCTACTTGAAGTCATAATGCAAGATAAGAGTGATTTAGATGTAATTTCCTCTACCTTTGTTATTTCCATAATTCCCTCCTTGGGAAGAATAAAGAAGCCTTTACATGTCTTTTTTCCTACTTTACAAAATGTGACAGACAAAGTCTTTGAGACACCACCCACTTTTTGAAAGACAGCAGTTACTAGGGAAGAGTCGCTCTTAGTTCTCAAATGATTAACACTTTCTGTATTTCTTAGTAAAGTTTTAAGAACAGGTTTGTATACAGTAAGTTTCCATAGTGATTAGTTTTAACGAACATTAGCAATATATTCCTTAAGGAATTTAAAACAATTTAAAACAGATTTTAATTGTCAACTCATTGAAAAAAAAATCTTAACCTCTATTTTGAAGCTGGTTAAAGCCAGTGAATATGAATTAATAGAAGTGAAGTTGTATAAATGTTTAATGTGAATGGTAAAAAGTATGAAAAACATAGCAATATAAAAACAATGTCTACATACTAAATGTAAAGCAGTATATATTAAAATTTAGCGATACAATTTACTGGACTAGATTATATGCCACTTTATATATGTAACTGTATTAGTATTCATCTATCTCTTACTATTTAAATGCACTGAGTCTCATTTGCATAATCAATACTACAGGGAATAAAAAAAATCTAAAACATTTATTGCTATTTTCCCCCTTACTCCCAGTGAACTTGAGCTGCAGGATCTGCTAAGGAAAATGTGATTAATCTGAAGAAGGTATCTGCACTTTGTGCCTTAGCTTTCCCTTACTACCAGGATACAGCCTGGCTTAAGATTCTTTTACAAGTTAATTTACATAAAATTGCTGGAAATCAACAGATACTGTCGGAAGTAGGAAAGAAAAGGATCGCTAAATCTTTACAAAATTGCCTCTATCAACAAATTAGCTCTAAAACCATTCTCTCTTGTTTCTTTTTCTGAGATCATCTGTTTTCTCTCTTTACATATTAATGATGTATTACTTCTCATTTCCTATTGTAGTTCAAAGATACTCAAAAAAACTGCAAGTAGAAGAGATTGCAAAAGGCCATATAGTTACTCAAAAGTAGAAAAGAGTGGAAGAGGAAGAGTGGATACATATAACATTGAAACACGTCTGTTTCCCAGCTTGAGACAGGACAGGAGATCATTCCAAACTACCTGCTCACTCACACCCTCTACTTGTAATAGTGCAGTGCTATGGTCTCTAACCCTCTGCACCTCATCATTCACTGTGGCAGTGTGCGTGGCTAAAGCCACAGCATGTAAACCTCAAGGGTGGTGGAAGGGAGCTCAGCACACTGCCCTCTGAGGCAGCTACTCTGGTTAGGGTGACACTGTTACCCATTCCATCATTCCTTTCGGTTGATGTTTATGGTTATGCAGTTATGTAATGTTCTGTATTTGGTTATGCTCCAGAAAGTTCTTGTCTCCTCCGTTACCCATTGGTTATATTGTAATTTTTGTTCCCCTATTTAGCTGTATTCCCTCTCCCTTTCCCTATATAAACCCTACTTAAGCCCTGAGCTGGGTTCTTTGTTCCGGACCCTTCAGCTCACCTGGACCCTCATTCCTGCTCCTGCTCCCGGACCCTTCCCTGGACCCTCTCCTGCTGCCCTACCCTAATAAAGAGCTGAAAATACCGGACAAAGGCCCCTCCTTGGTCTTTGTTCTCGCCGACCTGCTGAAGACCACCAGGCTCTGGGCAATCCTACTCAGCAGAGGAGCCGGCACTGTCCAGCTAGGCACGGCTGGAACCCTGCTCGGGGGAGAAGCGCTGCAGCTTGGCAGCCAGCCCCCGTACCACCAGGGAAAGCCAGTGCAGGACGCCGTGCGCCCTCGGGCCTGTCCCCAGCCCTCAGCAGAGCGCGTCCACAGCAGTGCGGCTACAATTCACCACTTTCAAAGCTGAACAGGAGCAATCTCTTCCCAGTTTGAACTCTACACAATATTAATACTTCTGTCTCAGCTACCAGTCTGGCACTGATGCTTACCTAATGTCACCAGTCAGTGATATTGATTATATCTCTCTGATCCACATGATATCTCTGTTTCTGTGAGATAGTCAGTCAGCTGATGATGGTTATCCTCAGGGACAGCTCACGCTTACACTGGACTGACCTGTTTACTGATTAGAGTGGCCACATCTTTGTATCATGTATCCATCCTCTAAATCTTCAAGAGATCAGGGAGATCATACTGAGTTTATGTAGCAAGCTCTTGCCATGAGGTGGGTGGTCAGAAAGGTTTCAGGGATGAGTTGTGTGAGTAGACACAAGGAACTGCCTCTGTGTTGAATAAACTCAGCATCAGCTGGCTCCAAAATGGGGCTCCTGCTGGCCAAACATGAGCCCATCAGTAATGCTGGTGGTACCTCTTTGTTAACATATGTAAGAAACGATAAAAAATGTGCAGCAGATGTGAGACAGAAAAGTGAGAAAAACATGAGAGAAACAGTCCTTCACACACCAAGGTCGTGATGAAGGATGGGGACAAGGTGCTCCAGATGCAGAGCTGAGATTACTCTAAACCCTATGGTGAAGCAGGTTGTCCCCCTGAAGCCCATTGAGGACCACATTGGAGTAGACATTCACCCTTCAGCCCACGAAGGATACTCAGATCTCAATGTATTCTGAAAGACTATAATATCATAAAGCTACTTTTCTGAAATGAAATCAACAGTAATTGCAAAAACTTTAACCCAAGGTTTAAGGGATTTCCAACACAGATTTAAATTCAAATTTCTAGTCTCACAAGGCTGAGAGATCTGTTTGATGTGACAGGTTCTAAAAGATCAGACTCAAGGAGGAAAGAACCTTTCTCCAGTAAAACGACAATATACAATGCAACCAGTGAGGACTTATGTTTTGACAAACAGCCTTGAAATCAAAGGTAAAGAAAAGTTCTCTAGGATGGTACTCTTCACACATCACTCCTATGTAACACAAAGCACCATTTCATAATATTTTTGAATTATTCAGATCAAAAATGTTCTGACAAAATTATTGTTAAACTCCAGAATGTACTGAAGATATGTTCTTCAATAACCTTCAAGGCAAATCAACTTTATAAAACCAATGCCTTGTTACCTGCTGACTTATATGACATTCTCTTTGTGCAAGTTTCTTCAGTGCATTTATCTGCTATAATTACTGTCTCGATAACGTGTTTAGTATCAACATGCAAATATTCACGGAAAATCTGTATTTATGACATAGCTGAAAAGTTTTACTGCTGAAACACAAGTCTTTTCTGTTCTCAGTTACATATCACACTTCTTGGGTGTTTAGTAACTTAAAATTTCTGAGTGTTGTATCTTCCTACGATCTCTAAATTAGAGCTTCAACTCCGTTACTCATTGTGTTTTGTTTTAGTTTTTCAAACATAATTTGACTTTTTAAAAATACTATAAAGTGAAGATAAAGAAAACTTACACTCTTCTGAAAGGTAACTATCTCAATCCATTTTTTATCATTTATGAAACAGGAATTTTAACTTATTATTATTATATTTTCAAATTTATGTGATTAACAATGTAAACTGACAACATGGTAATTTTCTGTTAGAAATACTAATTTTCAGTGAATGCTTATAATTAGAAGTCCTGTCTGTGACATACTCAGTCCCCGCTGTCTCATAATTTCTCTAGAGGAAAAATCTTTATCTACTTTATCTGCTACAATTAGAATTAATGTAAACATATTTTTCCTGCAGTTTCTACCCTTTATCGGTCTTTTGCATTATTGGTCTACTGTGTTGGTTACAGTGTGCTATGTATAAACATTCAGAGCACTTTTAGAGGCCACAAGTAATTTCAGAGCAACAGGTAACCTGTTCTTGGCAAGTCACGTGAGAAATTATATGCTTCAACGTTTGAATGCTAAAGATTTTGAAGAACCATTCCAGGCATCGATACCAAAAAAGTATCATCTACTTTAAAACTGAGCAAAATGAAATGGTTTTATACCTTCTATTATATATTTATATACCTTATATATTTACCTTGTGTACACTGAATAGTGAGCCAATGATTTCCTATGTGTCTTGCTTCTCTTGCACAATTTGAATTCACAAAAACCAGTATAAGGCCATATGGTGCTCATACCAAGTTCATAACAAATTTTTTGGCTATTTATTCTGATGAAAAAGCATCATGGATGGAATGTGATTTAGTTCTAAAACAAAGAAAAGGAAGAAAATTGAAACTGAAAACATAAAGTTACCAGCATTTTTTTAAAAATCTTTTTTATATTGAACAGCCTTTAATACTGTCTAAAAACTCTTTTGATTATTTTCTGTAATGGTTCTTGTAAGGTTTAAGGGTGAGCCCATGCTGAAATTTCTCTCTCTGTGAAAAATGCTCACTGTATTGTCACCAAAACCTCAGCATATGTCTCTTCACAGACTGTGGTGCAGTGACATTTCCATTTCAGCAGCTTTCATGTTAAAAGAAATTTTGAAAAGTTTAATAGTAAAACATGAAGGGGATTAAAAATGATCCTTTAATTTGGCTGCTCATTAACATTTCAGTGAATAGTACAGTATTTCAGTGCCATTACTGGTGTCACCAATCCTGTATTTCAAGTGTTTTGTAATTTATTGTATTTTTCCAGGAAATAATGTAAGTGCCAGCTTCTTGCCTATCCTGCTTATAAAGAACAGTATGATGTTCTACTAAAAGCAGAGGATTAATTTTCCTAGGATATGAAAACATTTTCTTACCATCTGCTAAATAAAACTATTATTCTCAGTTATTTGCACAGATAAAACAGGTGCAACCTCAGGTATAAACCCAAATTATGACTGTGAAAAGGATTTTTTAACTTACTTTCAGTATTAGAAAGATTTTTTTTTTTGTAGTGGTTTAGCCCCAGCCAACGGCCAAGGCCCTGCTAGTACTGCTCTTTTCCCCCCTTCTGAACTGAACTGTGTTACTAACTCACGATAAGAAATGCTAGCAGAGGAGTAAAATTAGGCTGAGACAAGGTTAGTGCTTCTAGGTGATGAAGTGAATTTATTACAGAGTCAAAGGAGCAAGCAAAAACAAAGGAACATCTCCTAAACATTTTTACTCCACCATCCTCCCTCCCTCCCCACGCC
>VZRZ01004480.1:222259-239820 GCA_013398175.1 Climacteris rufus
CTGACTGTGTCCATTCCTCACCAGACCAAAGCCCCTTCTGTAGGAGATCACTTCTTTTTGCACTATCTCCACTCCATCCTTCCCTGTCGGTCTGGTCTCAGGATAGGAATAAAACCAGGCTTCTTTTAACATAATTGACTCCCTTCTTGATTCAGGAGCCAAGTCCTTGGTCCCCACCAAGGGGACACAGCTACTCTTGTGGGAGTTCACTCCCTCCTGCATCGTCTCTGCTCCAAGTTTGATTAAAGTTTCTCACCACAGGCTTTGAAGATGTATCAGTTCCGATGATGCAGGAACCTCCTCCTCCATTGCTTCTCTTCTTTGGCAGACTGGCATCATTTGCTGGCTTTCATATCTGATGTTTCAGTTGTTTTTCCTAGTTATTTGCTGTACTCCTTTCCCCCTGACTAATCTACTACCTACATGACTACAGGGTTACATGGTGCGCACGTGCAGACTACAGAGATTGCTTCTTAAATATGCTGTCGCAGAGGCGTTTCTGTCCTTCCTAATTGGCCCAACTGTGGAAAACAGCACATCAATCTTCCAGGAGCCATCAGAGATAGGCTCTGACCGAACAGCTTCTGGAAGCTTCTTACAGGAGCCATCTTTTGGCCTCTACCACACCCAAAAAGCTAGACCCCTCAAGCTTATCAAACCACCACATTTTTGCTTGCAATTTAGGGAATAGAGTATAGATTTAGAATTATGGACACCAGCACATAAGAAGAAATACAATAGATTTACAGTAAGATTATCACTACCTCACACATGGAAGTGTCAGAGTCAGAAGAATACTTTCATAGACTTGTTGTATGACCAACTGGCTAATCTTTTCATTACTGAGGAAATACTGGCAGTCTTTTCAATTTACAGTCTGTTAGGAAGAGATACATATGTCCATAAATAGATGTCAAGAACATGCTGAGGTCTTACTAATTGGTTATTTGTTGTAATGTCAATGGCTTAAGAGAGTGCTATAAAACTACTAATAGTTGAAGGTAAAATTCTAATTGTAAATGCTCGGCAGTAATAATTTGTGAGCAAGGAATGATCTGGCACAGAAGGCATGAAGGCCCAAGTGCAGGAAATGGTTAGAGGATGGAAGCAGGGATGCTGGACACAGAGAGACTCCTTGCAAGGGAATGAAATTTTCCTTGGGAACAAGAAACAACCTCACTGTTGTCCTGTACCTGTGCAGGAATGGGAGCACTCAGGGGCTGCCTTAAGGCAGTGGAGCTGGGCTGGGGGATGAACACAGGGCTAGGCTGAGGTGCTTCATGCAAGGGCTCTCTGGATGGGTGCAAATGTATGTAAGGAATGTGCTTGTGATGGCTCCTTACGGGCTCTGTGTAAAAGACCAAGGCACTGGTCATTAAATTTTTCTTCTATATTTAATAAAAAACATGTTTAATTTGCCTCAAAGACTACCATAAATACTCCCTGACATAATACAAAACGCAGTTCACTGAAACAGCATGAACCTAGTTTTTATCTGAAGGAGGAGTAATTCAGTGTAGGTAAGGATTTGTAGATTTTGAAGACAGAAATTTGTTGATTTCCAAATTCTGAAGAAAACAGAAAAAAATTGCATTTGAATTGTTTGCTGAGATTTTCTTCAGCTTGAGGCATTTTCATATACATGGAAGAATGAACATACGTAAGAATATAGAAAAAAGGACTGGAAAAACTTTGCCTAGTTTTTTCTGCCATGTAACTTTGCTGAAGCCGACACCATGCATGATTTGTTTTGATTAAAGAAGAATCCCCTGCTGGAAATCCATCCACTGAAATTTCTTTACCATGGTAAACTGAAAAGTTATGAAAATGTGAAGCCTGTTATCTATGTGTAACTGTTAATCAGCAAACTCAATACTTGTACGTAAATCAGACTGTCTTGGAGGCTTCTACATGTAATGATTTTGGCAATTAATTTTAGGATTCCCTATTAACAATGTTTATTAACCTCTTGAAATAATCTTAAGTCAGAATTGATGCATTCTGTGATTTCTTCAGACAGTGAAACATTAACATTAAGGGTTTTGACATTTCTGTTGAGGAATGCGGTTTGAATAAAAATCTACAGCCTTTGAATCAACAGGATAATGAGAAAAAGGGTTTAAGTGAGTGCTGTGTTTGTTAACTGGCATAACATTTGTGTCTTTTAAGAATATGAAAGAGTAAAATGACCTTATGACTACAGGGAAGACAGTGCAGCACTAGAATTGACCTTCCAAAAAAGCTGTGCAACTTCTACGTGTGAAGGTTTTTCCAGACACAGCTACAATGAAAAGCCATAAGTTACCCACTCAAATATTGGCAATAATCTTGTTTTAAGTCTGAGGTGGGACAGGGTCACCTCCAGAAAACCCTTCCAAGAAGTGTTATTACAGTTCTGTGGAAAATGCATCAGGGTTTTTCTGAGAACCATTTATTGGTTGCAAGCCTTCATAGAAGATAATGCACTGTGAAAGCAAATAAATGACATAAAAATATGTTAATATTGAAATACATCGCAAATAGAACATATTAGGCTGATTTATTTTAAAACTCAGGCCATTTGTCGTGTAAGAAAGCAAGTGGAGAATAAGCCTAATGTATTTCAAATACTGCAGAATTTCTAAAGCTCATCACAGTTTATTCACAAAGATTTCTTGCTGTTAAACATAGTAGAGGCTCAAGGATTATTACAATATAATCTCATGTATGACTAATCAGTTGTATTCACTCATGTCTTCCAACAAACTCAGATACTTCCCTGTAAAAATAGTTTTTCACACACAGACACATTCTGCAAATATATGGTCATACTTAAAATGCATTGATTTTCAACAAGATACTGCTGCAAATCCTTCAAAGTGAAATAATTTCAATCATTTTGTCAGTCAAATTAAAAAAATACTAATCAGACATCATGGAAGACAATTCAAAAATTTTCCATCTATAATTTAGCCGGGCCAGGTTGACCTTTAATAATAACCCCTTACCAGAGGGATCTAATACTTGTCTCCTATAGATTTCCAGTGTTTCCAGCACAAATATCTTAAAGAACGTGCTCAAGTGATTTTTCTTTACACTGAAAATGGTGTACAGTTAAATTTATTCATAATAACTCATAAGATATTTTCTGTTTCTCACATGTTCAGCACATACACGATGCCCCTTCAGTGAGCAGATGGTGTGAAGAAGAAGCTGGGAGGGGCACAGCAGGACCCCATCTGACCAAAAGAATACCCTGTCCCATGTAAAACTCTGCTACACATTAAGAGCTGTAAGCAGAAGGAGGGAAGGGATATGTTTGGAGTTATGATGCCTGTCTTCCCAAGTCACTCTTTGAAGTGAGGGAGCCTTTTTTTTGGTGGTGGCTGAATACCTGCCTATCTGTAGGAAGTAGGCAACTGATTTATTAATTTGCTTTGCTTCTGCACTCAGTTTTTTCTTTACCTATAAAACTTACTTTACCTCAACATACATGGTTTCTCACTTTTACCTTTCAAAAAGTCTCCCTCAGCCTGCTAAGGGGAGTGAGTGAGTGGCTCTGTGGGGCTGAGTTGATAGCTTGGCGTAAGTCACAAGAAGTTTGATCCGTAAGACCTTTGGTAAAACATTGTGACCTAAATATCCTGTAAAGGTCAGAAGAAATCAGATGGGGAAAGGTAGCCCATTTTTTTTCCTTTGAGCTTGTCATCTCTGCCCAAATTTATGGGAATGTAGCAATGGATGACATTCAGAAGATATTTCTGTTCTGATGCAATATTTTAAACATGTTTATTTCCATTTTAAGGACAGCTTTCAAGCTCTTTGTCTCTATTAAACATACCAAATCATAGTAAGTTTAAAATTAGGACAATGGAAAATTTTCCAAGTGTATGTATTCACTTTTGGGTTGTCTTTTTTGTCCTTTTTGCTCATCTTTGAAACTCTGATGCAAATCTGGATGTAGGAATGACAAACATTTATAGCTAAAGTGACTCTGAGCAGTGAGGACTGGCAAGGCTCCTTGGAAGTGAGTGGATGTAGGATGAAGACACAGAGTGCTATAATATCATTTTAGTTCTTAGCTCCTGTAAATATGTCTGCTTGTTCAATTCTGAACCTTCATACTGATAAAAGAAAAAGTTCAAAAATAAGAATACTTTGGGAAAAAAAAAGACCCACTAGAGGAGCCAAAAGATACACCATTCAGCCAAATGACACTGTGCCAAATGATCATAACTTGTAAGTAAAACCTGCATTTGTTACTTCACTGTTGCTTTATCATGCCATCAGACGCTAAGACTGAAGTAAAATGTTCTGTTAGCATATTATAATGCTATTGCAAGAGAAAAACTTTGGAGTCTTACTGTGACTTTGGAGCCGACATTGAACATTTCCATTTTAAATTAGTCATCCTGGAAATATAGTTATAAAATAACATTATCAGAAAACAAGGCAATAGGGTAAGGAAAAAAAAGTATTTTAAGTGTCATTGTCAGTTCATGTGTGTGTGTCATGCTGGTCTTTAATTAGTTAAATGCTCTGCTGAAGGGCCTCTGCCTTACCTTGGTGCACTTTCGAGTACCTGCCTTGAGTTGGATGATTTTTAAATGCACAGTATTGCTTCAGACCTTCGAATTCTTTGGTACTTCACAAATCTGAACTTTTTGGCCTTTCATAGAATTCTGTAAAATTCATCACTCATACATTTTAAAATATGGGGCAACCATTCCATTTAGACTATGAGTGTAAATAGTCATACAGACAGTAGATCTGGAAAATACTGATGCCTATAGCAACTTTAGGTCTGCTTTAGTATCTGCAACTGCCATCTCCCCAGCACAGCCAGAGATTTAGCTGCTAAAAATAATATTTACTCCCTTGCCTCATAACAAAATATACAAAATACAATTTGTATATTTCTAAGGCTATAGTGCTTGGATATATTGGGTAACAATGCCTTCTTTAAAGTTACCAGATCGTTCCTAAACAGCAGTCCTATAAGTTCTCTACTAAGAAAAATTAATTTGACATTCACATTATTTTGAAAATGCTTCTTTTATTTTTCCTTTAATTTTTAATATGCAATACCTATTTCAGTAAAGAAAAAATATGCCCTCCTCAGTTCCTGGGTGAAAATGCTCTGAAGATAATTGTACAAGGCTTGCAAAAATCTTAGCAATACTGTCAAATTATTAAAAAAATATAATCAAATCTTTCTTTTCTTTTCATTGTTTTATGAACTGCAGTAGTCCAAACTCAGTTTTAGCATGCTGAAGTAATATGCTCTTTGTCATATTTAGTGAATAGTACTTATATGACAATACTTTTGGTTTTATTTCAATTCATTTATATTGTATTAAAATGAAAAGAACCCAACTATTCTTCATACCATGTGAGTAAAAGGAGACATCACTTAAGTTTATACAAGGACGTTTCATACTTAGGATGCCAAGGTGATGAAAAAATTTGAAATTTTTGTGGCACAAAAAATTGGCAGAAGTTGGTTTAGAAATGATTGACAACTGAAAAAAGAGATTCTGAAATTTCCATAGGATATGTTTAGATTTAAGCACAAATATCTCTGTAGTTCTCAAATTAACACAGGACTTGCACAAAACTTTTTTGGAGCAGGTGCTTTCCTTTGTGTATAGTTTTCTGTATGAATACGATAGAGGAATGACATAAATTTCTTGAGAAGATGGGAAATGTATTAAAATGAAACAATGCAGCACATTTTGCTTTGTTCACATACTGGATGTCATTAATAATTGGACTTGGATAATCCTCTCTTCCTATGCATGGCCAGAGCTGAACCAAATGATTAAATTCTTATTTTTGAAACTGAAGTCTAAGGATAACAATTAACTATTGATATTCAATATTAGTAACCATAACATTGTTCTAGACTGAAATTTCCTTCTGTGTTGGAAGAGGGTTTCTTGTGACAGAGGCTTGAGGCAAGACTGGAGAAAATGGCGTGATTCTAGAAAACTTTTGCTTCTGTGATCCTTTCACTACCTCTGAAAAATGTGAACCAAGATTCTGCTGGGATACATTTTCTGCAGTTAGTAATCTTATTTATGCACCCTCGAATAATTATTGAACTTATAAAATTGGAAGGATTACTTTTTTTAAAAAAATACTTCAAATAAACAATTTTTTTTTCAATTGGAAGAATAGTTTGTCATAAGGCAGATCTTTGAATTACCCAGGGATGGGATATTATTGGTAAGGTGTTATAACACATGAATGAACCTTTTAAGCAAATTGGACTTAATATGGTATTAACCCATCTTTTGATCTTTTCCTCACAAATAAACTGAATGGACAAGTGTCTGACATGTAGAAAAGCATTTATATACTCACTCAGATAACTAAATGATATCTTTTAATCCTACATTATATTCTGGTTGCAACATCAGAAGATATATACAAAGATGGATGTATGAAAACATGTATATTTAAATTGAATTATAATTCCTAAAAGAAGTTCCCAAAGAGAAAAAAAAATCTATACATAGAGATGAAATACTTTTAGAGATGGTTGTCACTGATGATTTATGACAACAGAGGAATCTTTGCAGCTGAAATAGCTGCAGTAAAAGTTGCCGAACAATCAAGTTTTATTACATCCAACCCCTTGGGATTTTGATCCCAAGTCTGTCAGTGTTTTCAAATATGACAACATAATGGCTCACACTAAAAGCATCACAAAGCACCCAACAATGAATATGTATTTGAGAAATCATGGAAAAAAATCTGAGCTGTTGCCATAAAACTAGAATTCAATCACAAGTAAATCTGCAGACTGACAAGTTTCATTAAAACTAGAGAAGCAAAGCCAGTATTTAAAATTTATGTGTTTTTTCACAAGCACTCTATATTTACCTGCTTAAAATACTTTAAAAAGTGTAGAAGAAAGCCCAAGCCATTGAGGAAAATAGTAACCATGCAAAAATATACTTATAGCCCAGCTGCTGGGCTTTGAACTGCTACTCCAGAAGAATATAAGCCTGAAACCAAGGAGGAAATGTCTGAAATGTCTAAAAGATTTAGCTCAAGACACATTATGACCAGGCAAGTTAAAGTTTTGTTCTTCATTGAGCTAAATTACTCAGTTGGTTTTGCCTGTGCTTGAAAATAAGTTCATTGAGAAATTACAAGTGAGGTGGCTCTGGTAGGTGTCTTGAAATAGCTGAAATAGCCAGAGGTGACAAGGAGTTGCTCCTTATATGGAACTGTGAAATTGCTTGAAATCTAGTCCATGAGACATCAAGGAGAAGTCAGGCTTTTTGGTCTTTTACCTTGGCTGAAATTTGCAAGTGTAAGTAAAGAAGATACATTAGGAGTATTAGATTTTTTTCAGTGTTACAAGGTGCTATGTGATAACAGCATGAGATAACAGTACAAGCATGTGTCACTGGTAGCTTCTTTCCTCCTTCAGTTGTGTCAAGCCTGTTTCTGAGCTAAAAAGTGACTCTGACTATAGTTTTATTAAGGTCATCCTTACCCATGGCTATAGCGGTGACGTCTTCAACCTGAAAACTTATCTAGGCACGGGATTGTAAATGTGAAAGCTACACCAAATAAGGGCTTGGAAGAGAGACAAAAGACAGACATTCAGGATTTTGCATTTGAAGTCCCATCATTATGTTCATATATCCTTTACTCTTCTGAAAGTGTAAGAAAAGGCAAATGAGATTTCTCAAATTAATACACTTGTAATTAATGTACATCATACAGTGTAGTAACCACTACACATAGATTTGTGTCTTCTACTTTTTAAACCAAACCAATGGAATGCTATCCTGAGTAATTTTGAAAGTCAGTGAAATATAGGCTGGTAAGTAACACTGGTGTTTCTAGACTTAGAACTTTTAAGTGTTTATTTCCAAGTTCATAGTAATTAATTATAACTTAGACATTTCTGCACAAAATCAACATCTTGATTGGCTGGTCCATGATTTGCAGCAATAGAATACTTAAATTTTGTTTTAAATCTTGAGAGCACAGATTTCTTCTTTCTTTTTCTTGGTTTGATTTGGTTTGGTTTTGTTTGGTTTGGTTTTGGCTGTTGAATTGCATATAGTAAAAATATTCAATGTCTTGCTCATTCAGCACAATAAATACTCATTTCAAAAGAATTTTTTTTCTGGTGTAATGCCTCAACATGAAATCAGAATTAAGTTTGTTTTTTCAGCTGTCACTTTCGTACTGGATAAAAAAAATCTTTATAGTGATTCCTTTTTAAATAAGAATAGACATAAATTCAGTAAAATAATATTTACTTGGAAAGTCATTATATAATTTATGTTACCTATGCTATTTTTGTGCTATGAAGTTCTTCTGAAAAGTCAGCCCTACTAATAAACTTAAATGAAGCCACCATTAAAAAAAAAATACCATTATCAGCATCCTGAGTGGAATTTCAGTTGTTTGGTTGTCTTCCCTTTACAATTGCATTTAGAAAAGAGTGTATTCCTGATAAAAAACTCCTGCCAACCTTGTAAAAACAAACTTGTTAAGGTATGGTAGATCAGTTGGGTATCATATGTGTATATATATATACACACATATATATATATGTATATACACACATATATATATATATATATATTTTCTCTATTACTTTCAAATTAATCATTCTCCCCTATCCTTTCCTTTTTTTAATGCTCACTTCACATTTGATTTCACTTTATACTTTCACGATGAGGACTACATCTTACCTCTTCTCATGTTGTTCCTAAGCTTATCTGCTCTCTTACTGAAGAAAGAAAAATTACCATGAACAGAAACCCTCGATATGAATAATAAACTTCACAGCTAAATTCCAAATAACTCCACAAGCAGAGAAGCCAAGTCTGTCCATCTACAGAGTGGTGTCTCCCATCTTTTCCCAACACGTTAATTCCTTCTCCAGTTTCTCAGAACAACTCTTTACCAGCCTTTTACACACTTTCACCTGCTTTGACTCCTGTTTGTCGTCTTTTTGGGTGAGTAAATGGCAGTGTGTTCTGTGACTGATTTGAATTAATCAGTTTGTTTGCCAACTACTACACCTGACTGCTGTCTTTTTCAGGTGATGACACCAGATGGGAGGAATTCGTTTGAGTTTCTTGAACCCATCTTTTGAATTCCATAAGATAGGAAAAACTTAATAACTTCTTTTGGTGAGGATTTTTTATTTAGTTATTAAGAAGATGAGAGAGTATAATTTAACAAACCATACTGCTTTAGGAGGACAGGCTAAGAAGAGTCCTCCTCTGAAGAAAAGTTTTTTTGTTTTGTCGATCAAAAGTAAATTTGTAGGAACAGCTTTATTTTCTTAATTTAATTGAAATCACTTTGACATGAAAGTGAGTAGCAGAAAGAATGAACTGAAGATGGAATTGGAGACCCTCTAGGTACTAAACCAAGGATGAAGCTTTCTTAATAGGTAGTAAACAGAAAGTTTTTTGCTAGGTAATAATATCAAGTGTTCAATAAAAATAAGGTGCCAGAAAGATAGGACTAAAAATGTAAATTTATTTGAGAAAAAAAATACTTAAAGTAAAAAGAAGAACAAAAGAGAAGACAAAAAAGAAACACCTAGCATGACAGTAAATGAAGTAAAGGCCAGCTGATCCAGAAACACCTTGTAAATAATAGATCTTTGAAACACTGATAGCTATTTAAAAATCAATCTGGAAAAAACTGACACTAAATAAATTAAAGCTGTTTGAAGCAGGATATCCAAGGCAAAAGATGACCATTGAACAAAATATGTGTTTTAGATAAATGTTCAGCTTATCCATCAGTCTTAATAAATAAAACGTAACAGAACAAAATTAAGAGATTATGAATAAACATGATTGCTACCAAAACTTAGCAACAGTCAAAACAAAACTTTGAAATGCAGGAAGCTGAAAAAGAATGGAGACGAAATAACTCAATGCTACAGAATTCCTCACATCTACCTGAAACAAGTGCCAGCAGAAACAGCTGCATGATCATTTTACCCAGAG
The DNA here is from genome assembly GCA_013398175.1 of Climacteris rufus. NCBI lineage: Eukaryota > Metazoa > Chordata > Aves > Passeriformes > Climacteridae > Climacteris > Climacteris rufus. The sequence goes on from VZRZ01004480.1 coordinate 232,243, forward strand.
GGCATGATTTTAGGCAGCATCACATGGACAGGCAGGGGCAGAAAAACAGCTACTTGAGAATTTTTTAACAAGGACAAGTTTTGTATTGGAAAAAAATAACTTAAAAATAATTTTCTCATGGTTAGGTGTAAAGACATTTGTTAGGTATTAGAAATACAGGTCCAGCTTTTTATTTGTATGGAAAGGAAAAGCAGATGGGGAGACTCATTGAATGAATTTAAAGACATATTTGCAAGGATTCTTACTACGGATACCATTGTCAACATCAAGGAAATTGCTGACATCCTGTTTGATAGATTTCCTTCCACTTGGGAGAGCTACCCTATTGCAAAAGTTCTCAACAAATTAATTTCTTTCATTATTAAAAAAATGCTTTATTTTGCCAGATAAATGAGATGAATGGGAAGACTTCTTTTACGTATCTAAGTTTAGATGAGTAAGAGTTAGGGTGCAGCAAAATCAGTTGGCGGATACTAGAACATTACTGAAAAATGAAGTAGACTTCTCTTATATCACGTGAAAGGATGAGCAATATAAGAGATGTACAGACTAAAATGCAGAGAATGAAGGACAACAGGACAGAAGAAAGGAGCCATCTCTAGTCTCATTCATACAAAAAGAAATCATTATGAAAATATACTGAATACTACAGACTGGAATGGCAGATACTGGCTTGTACAAGAGACTTCATTGCATGCAAGAAAAATGTAGCATTTTTGAAAGCGTGGTTTCAACCATAAATTCATTTAAATTACTCACAAAAATTTTCCAAGGAACATATGTATTCCTGCACATTTTGTCTTCTAGCAGCTGTCTTTCAAAAGAAAAAAAATCTTAGGCTGTCTATAAATATAGCAGTACTCTGTAACCTAATGTCAACAGACCCCCAGAAGTCTGAGGAGTAATTCCCGTTGTAAACTTTTCTTGGCAAAGTCTTAAAAAACCCAACCAGATACTTCTTTAGCATACTAACTTCTGCTGATGTGAGCAGTGGATGTTAGTCAAACGAAACAAGGGCTTTGGCCCTAGGTATTTCTTGCTTTGGTTTCCACACCTTCTGATTTTTCATTGCAAGTGTTACATTAAATATTTTCTAAACTGTGGTTTTGCCAACACCATCAAGAGAGATAATTCCAAGGGTAGGTGTTCCTCTTAAATATTTTTTACATCAGTTTCAACTACTCCTTGATTTCATAATAGAGTTGGTTTTTTGTATTGATTATAGTATAGTACATAAATGAGAAATTTATACTTTTATTCAATAAAACTAGCTTACCTAAACAAAATTAGCTTAACAGTAGATACTTTTGTGCTGGAATAATTACAGTGGAAAAAGCAAATCCAATTGATACACTAAATTATAGAAAAAGCAGACTAATATATTAAATTACTAATATTTATTGGGAAAAGAAATGCAAATATTAAACTGCAAGTTGGAAAATACTGGAGAAGTGCATGACTGCCAGAGTTCAAGAAATGTTTGGACAACACTCTCAGCAACTGCTGTGATTCTTGGATTCTTTCTGTGCAGGGCCAGGAGTTGAACTTCAGTGATTCTTGTGGGTCCCTTCCAATCCAGGATATTCTGTGATTCTATGATTCTGTAAGCATGTAGACTGATAGACTGGTTGGATAGGACAGGGTTTGTTAAAACTCTTACTCAGTTTTGGTACTGTCATTCCTGAAATTTAATTAGGTACTGCCCATCCTTGCTTTGTAAAATTCTGGGAGTAACAAGTGCTATTTCACACGACCAAATATGGGAAACCTCAATTCACTGCAGTCAGTTATTCTGGGTTGAACAATTTCAGTTCTTGCCATACTGGAATGTATTCAGGCCTATGACCTGTCTTGCTACTGTCCTCATAACATACAAAGTCTCACAGTGTTTAGATTGCTGAAAAATAAATTGCAAACCATGTAGGGTTTACAGTTTATAAAGTTCCACAGAACTTTTGTTGACATTCTGTTTAGTAGAAAAATCATGGGTCTGACTGGGCTTTCAAGAATTAGCCCATACCGTTAAATGAATCCATGTATAAGACACGCAAAAAAAGTGATAATCTGAAGTATAAGTTAAATTAGTTACTTATGAAATGTGGATTGTGCCATTCTGCAGGTGATACCTTCAAAAGAGACAGTATTTCTAGCTTTATGATTCCTCATATAAAATGATGGAATTTGTAGGCAGAAAACATGAGAAAACTCTGACAGTGGTACAAGCCCTGACACTGAGAGATAATACTTTCTGTCAACATAACCATTAGTTCAACAAAAATAGCTATATAATCCTTTTCTTTCTCTACCATGTATGTTCACTCAAAGATGCAATAGAAATGTGAGTGCAGAGGAGTAGCCGGGTTAAACAAAAAGAACAATTGTTTATTATGATTTTAATGTTTCCAAGTTACCTTTTGATTATCGGAAAACGGAGATGACTTTCCACTCTGGTGTAGCTTTATCTCCTCCTTTCTTTGATAAAGCTGTAGTGAATTTTTCACATTAGGAATTCATGTCACAGTTGTAAAAAGACTAAATGTACATGAGCTATAAAAAACTTTTAAATCAAAGTAAGCATTATTAGAACACCTAAATTATCCTATTGCTGGTGTCTGTAGTCAACATCATCATGTAGAATAACCTAAACAACAAAACTAAAATGGAACAAATTAAGAGGAAATTAGCAGGTGGCTATGCTTAGTCAGTGCATTACAAGTACTTCTGGGTATTTTCAGTGACAACATGATCAATCCAATAGTTTACTCAGCTGTACTGAAAAAACTCTTAATTTATTACAGAAGGTTAAGTCTATCCTCTCAAGACTCATCCTGCTTCTTGTGTTTCAGAGTTGGATATGCAACTCTTTGTTCTCAGTTTTTTTCATATTTCTCTGTTTTACTTAGCCGTTGAATTATAGTGGCATGTATATGTTAACAAAATTGCAAAGCATTACAGTAATAAAATAAATATTCTTTGTACAGATTGTATGTTGCAGTTGTTATAGGTCTTGCAACTTAATTACTCTAATGTTTTGTGATTATCCCTTAGACACTGACTTCAGTTTTTTTGACGTTTTCCCTGTAGATTATCCAGCTGGCATGTGTAAGTAGAATGCATCAGCAAAAAAAATTAAAAAAAGAAATTGCAATACTTATGCTAAGTATGGGTATAGTAAACCCGTCTTCTACCTTCCTTTCATTTCAGACTTCAAATTCCCTATTTTTTCTGCTGTAATCCGCAAAACCCTTTCTCCTGTTTGTAATCTTTGACTCCTGGCAAACTCAAACCCTCAACTCTCCTCTGACAGAGCAGAAAATTTGAGAAGACCTTTTTTCTTTCCATGATGTTTTACCACGCCTAGTATATACAGCACAAGAGCAGTAATCTCTGCAGTTAAGTAGGATACATTTGTAACAAACAGGAGGTAGTTTGAGCATACACAACTGAACATTTTCACTAATGCAGTACACTTCTACATCCACTGTCCAAAGACATAAGGCATAAAAAAAATAAGCAATTGCAGAGGAATTAAGATTTTAGAAATCACATGTTGTGAGTTTGAATTTGTTTTTTTGTTTAAAGTAATTTGCCATTTGCCACATGGAGGGGCCGCTGCACTCGTGCCCACAGCGCCCCCTGCAGCCGTGGGGGAGTCACCGCAGCCGCTCTGCCCCAGCATGAGCCGACAGTGCCCCCGCTGGGTGTGCCTGCAGCTGCCAAGGCAGAGACTGATTAACAGGCAACAATGGGCTGTTATTGGGTCTCTGGTTTTTCTTGTTGTTGCTGCTGTTTGTTTTATTGTGTTCTATCTATCTATCTATCTATCTATCTATCTATCTATCTATCTATCTATCTCCTAGTAAATAACTGTTATTCTTTTCACCCATAAGTTTGCCTGAGGGCGCTGTAACTTCAGAAGGGGCCATTTGGAGGAAAGGGGTCATATTTCAACACTCCAAGGAGGTTCCCACCTCCCTTGACAGACACCTGTCTTTTTAAACTGTGAAACATAATAAACTGCTCTATTTAAAAATTGTATTTCTGCACAGGTTACTGTCTTAAAAATAATTTTTTTCTTGTAAAACCTGATGCTTTTCAGATATATAACAGCTTAACTGTTAGAGTAGGACTATAACACTTCCTGTTAATGTACTGCATTGAGTGCTCAGAGAAAGAATGGAACACTGTCCAAATAATTGTGCATTGAATCTTGGAAAAGCTTTATTAAGGCACTTAATACTGCTTTTGAAACCATGTCGTCAGTTTATTCTCTGTTTGTCAATTTATTTGTGGACGTCAAATAAGAAATTAGGATTTCTCTGACATGTAATGGAATCAATGCTACTTTAAAAAAACTAGATCTTCATCAAACCATTTCTTTCTGGTTCTAATATACAATACAACTTTTGAAATGAAATTAATTTATCTGAAAATGTCCCTCATAGGAATTCAAATAGTTCCACTCTATCAAATCATGCCAAAGTACTCTAGATTGGGATTCTTTGGGAAAGAGACTAAAACATGAGGAGAGTGGGAGGGAGAGAGAATCTGCATCTTAAAAGTATCAACACTCCATCTGCTTCTTGTGTTCCTTTGGAGAGTAAAAACCCAGTCAGGAAGGCATAACTGTGACATCACCATAGCCGTGCCTGGAGTAAATTTTCCCTCCTTGCAAGCAAGGTGTGCACACACAAGCAAAGGTAAAATCAAATATAAACATTGGTAGATACTACAGAGAAACATGTAGGGATGGTAGCTGTTAGCATGAACTAGATATATGTCTAACAACTTGCAGTTAAAAATCCAGTTTGGGGTTATTATGTCTCATGCATGGTGCTTGAAAAATTTCTTAGGATTCTAAATACCAACCAAAACTCCATGGTCTATTTTTCTTGTGTTATGTTTCTTGTGTTACAGATGCATGTTATTTGCAAGAGAAGCTTGAGTTCTGATTTTGAAGAAACTCCACAAAAAAATGCCCAAAATGTTGTGGTGAGCACAAAATAAGTGTTATACTATTGGAAAGTCTGTTTGTTGTAACCTCTGCTGTATCCAAATTGCTACTATTCTCTTAAAAAGTCAGAAACATTCCACAATTTCATCCATTAAAAATTTCACTGCTACTGAGAAGACTAGTGCCATGCGTGAGCAAATACCAGAGCAATTTTGCTACTGATAACAAAACAAGGAGGCTTTTAAAACGGAATTAAAAACTTGTAAAAAGAAATAATCACAGTTGCAATAATAATATTAGCTAAATTCACTGGCATTTCAGTGATTAATATAACATTGCCATAACCAGAACCATAACATTTATTTATTCAGATCCCAAGCTGCACTGCATTTTTCAGTGAATGTCAAAACATGAAGAAGATATTTCAGAATATTCATCCAGAAATAAAGTTTTATTTAAATATTTGCAAAATACTGAAAAGGTGATTCTACAAGTTATTGAAACAGGAAACAAATGCACTGTGTTATCCTTACATCCTCTATAAGGTTAAAATTTAAGCAATCAAACAAATTATTGTAATAAATAGATTTGATGTATTTGTAAGGTAGTTTTGCCCTTCCCATGGGGGGGGGAGGGGGTGGAGGGATGAAAACAAAAAAAAAAAAAGGAAAAAATACCCAAACCAAACCAAACCAACCAAAAACAAACAAAAAAACTACCAAAACAGAAGGAAAAAGGAAAGAAAAACCAGGACCCAATCCATTCTCAAATCCCAAGTAAGAAACATTCTTGCAATACCAATATGTTCCATGAACGAATCAAAAGCAACAAAGAAAACTCAATTTTGTGAACCAATTGCCTGCTCTAAATAGGTCAGGCAGATATGGTCACAAGTCCCAGCAGCTGTTCCCTACCACTTGAATGTAGAACATAGTCTAGACGTAAATGATGGCAGACTTCAGAAGTATAAGAATCAAGCTTGACTTTCACCTGTGCTCAATACTTATCAGTGCCATTTAAAAAATTCAGTGTCTATGCCAATCCAACCTTGAACGTCAGCAGTTGTTTGTAGGTTAATGCTTAGGTATCAAGGTACCAGTGGATAATTATGGAGACTTTTAGCTGAAACAAAACTGGGTTCTCATTCTGTATGTTAAAGACTTTTATTTGGTGAAGGGGAGAGTTTTCTGCACAGTTTTAAACTATTATCAATCAGAAGCTTAAGCTGCAAAGCAAAATATACTTAGCTCTTTCCCATTCTTTACCCTTCATCCTCAGTATGCTATGTTTACTGTTACTGGCAAAGATAAGATAGACTAGAAAGGCAACTTTGTGTTTAATATGAATGAAGAGCTGGGGAGAAACTGTGATGATAATAAAGTACTCAAGCAACAAGCTTTTCAGAAAGCCCATTACTATGATAGAGTACCTTGATATTTAGTTATAGAATGATGCATTTCATTTTGTACTGCAGTTGCTCTCTTTAGCTCCATGTGGAAGTCTATGAACACCATTAATCCCACAGTCATGTCAATATATTATATAGATCTGTTAATTATCATTTAAGCATAATCAACTAGGTTAGAGCAGACCTGCATTTCATCAAAGGATTCGCTTAGTCTGAACATGTGGCTTTTTGTTCTATATTTAAGATTACTGCACATAACCACTCTGCCCATCTGGACTGCAATTCTGAATTTTTGTATGCCCTTCAGAAAAGATTTATGTTTTCCAAGGGTCACTACTGTTACTCTTAAGTCAAAATAGACAAGAAAAAGGTTGCATCATCTGTTAAACAGACATGCTGATTAGTGTTGACATTACTCTGTAGTTATAAAATACATATATAATCAGCAACTTTTATTATTTCCAAAACAAAGAAGGCCAACAATAACAGGCACTGAACTGGATATAGAAAAGTCCAAAGTTTCAAGGTATAATAGTATTTGTACAAAGTTATTTGGTAGAAGTTAACTTAAATTAATTGTCCCGCAAGTTGGTTGTATTATCAACTAAGACCAAATAAATTTATCTCCAAGACAACAAACAAACAAACAAACAAACAACAAAAAAACCCAAAAAAACCAAAAACACAGTAGTAGTGTATGCCAATATATTTTAAATATTTGCTTGTAGATGAAAGCTACAGGTTTTGTAATTATTTCTTTTTGACTGAGAGGAGAAAATTAGTCATATCACACAGACTATGAAAGAGTTCTTCCATGTACTGACCAGGTTCACAAAAAAAAGATCATTGCCAAACCCCAGATATTTCAGTTGTATGAGTAACTTATGTTCCTAACAGTTTTCTAACACAGACTTGTATCCAGCAAGATGTAAGCCTGTAACTACATACATGAATGGTGCCAGTGGTTTAAGCAAACCACTCAGTCAAAGGTTCTCTAGTGGTTGGTGTATTTAGAAAAGCATAAAGATTATTTCCCGCACTTAGTCTTACTCTCTGAATTATACACTTAGACCCCATATTTTAAAGGCAAGAATTTTGGAGGTCAAGGATAAAGCCTTAATGAGCATGGCATAAATAGCAGGGAATGTATGACTATTGTTGCCTAAAAATGCTAGCCCAAAAACTGAGGCCAGACAGGAGTAAGGGAATGAAAGGT
>VZRZ01004480.1:239963-308447 GCA_013398175.1 Climacteris rufus
TGAGTCCAGAGAGGCAATGTTATGTCTATAGAGAAAGCATACACACCAGGCAATACAGAATCTGAAAAATATAAGGGTTAAAACCTAAGGCAGCACTATATTTGCCAAATATTGAACACTGAACTTTGAATTGAAAGATGCTCTGAATTTATAGGACAACTTTATGTGCTATGCAGATTGATTAATAAAGTTGTAGGACAGCAGAAATTTCATATAACTCCTATACATGCACAAAATTCACATCTAAATAATATTTACCACCTTGCAAGCCCTAGACAACACCTCAAACAAACTTAAGGTAAAACAGATAGAGATCATTCCATTACAGTAGCCTAGTGTGGCAACAGAAGTAAGACCAATATCAGAGTGCTCTTCTGATAACAACTAGTTCTTTGTTCTGTGTTCTGAACAGAGGTGTGTTTGATCAATTGACACTGACAGACTTTTCTGCTTGAGCTAGCCATTAATTCTGCCCTACCTTTGCTTACAGAATCTTTTGCACTGGACATAATTGTTTGTAGCCTTTCCACAGATTGTCCATTTCAATGAAAGAGTAAAACAATTACAGGCTTCCAGCAAGATACACACCAGAACACTGGGTTAAAATTGTATTTCATTTCAAATTTTACTTTATTAACATAACTGCATATTTAATATTTTCGGTGGGAGACATCTGTAGAAATATAAATAGTTAAGAGATGTCTCACTATACTATGCACCTAACTCCACATTTGTTTTCTCTATTCTTTATGTCTTGACATAGTACTACTGAAATCCATAAATTAAGAGGTTAAAGTAAATACAACCAGCACACACGATTCAGCAGTTTTGACAGAATATACTCAACACAAAACTAAAGAAATGTAGTAGAAAAAAAAATATATTCTCCTAAAACATATAATCTTCATTATTGCTTCTTAATTAAGAGACAAAATTCTCTTAATGGTGGTTTCTGCATAACTTCTTTCCTTATGAATGAAGTCTAAAGTCAAGCTTAATGCACCCCGATTATTCATTGCCAACTTATGACTCAGGAATGTCATGAGAACAGTATTCTGCCTCTGGATGAAAAAGTGCACTTGGTACTTACAGAACACAGAAGTGTGCAAACATTAATCCTCATAATTGTCTTATGAGTTACATAAATATTTTTTGACACAGCTAAGTTTCAATATCAAGATATCTTTCATTACATTCATTTATGAATGTTCACATGTTTTCCTGTCAGTTTCTAACACTGTTTTGCAAGCCTTTAAAAGTAAACTTATTAATGAGAAAATAATTAACTCATGGAAATTCTCTTGAATTTAATTTGAGAGTGGTTTATGAGAAAATATACTTCAGTGAGATCCTGTCTTGACTTACTAATTGCTTAAGGATAAGTTTTAAAAAGAGAATTGAAAGTAGTTTCAGGCAACAGTGAAGAGTCAATGCGTTGTAGTAACATTGTTTTTTAATGTCTGTCTCCTGCTTTACACCATGTCTAGGATATTCATTCTATCTCTTTACTCCTTTAACCCTCCCTCTCCTGCCTCACTTCTTTTCTAATTTTCTGCTTGTTTTCTGAGTAGTTATTGAAGGTCAAAATAAATTTATATTGCCAAGCCAAGGACATTTCTCTGGGTCTGAAATGTAAGCACTGCTATAAAGGTTTGAAGCATCTTCAAGATCATTGTACTAGTCAGAAACCAATGGATATATGTACAGTTCACAATTTTTTTAAATCCACTTGTACATTTGAAAGCTGCGCTGATTTGCAGCATTTACAGAGATCCAGGCTAACTATTGTAGAAAGGAATTGATGAATCTGGCAATGATACAACGAATTACACGTGAATTTTTCAGGAATTGTGAAATATGCTTTTAGTGATTTTGGACATACTGATAGCCTTAGATAAAAGAAAACATGGTCAAGGAGTGAATACACAAGGCTATATGGAAAAATTTTCTCCCTTTAATGTGCCAGTATTCTCTCCCATTTAGACTTTGGCTTTCCAAAACTGTAAGCAAGGTTAACTGAAAGGGCTGTGTTGACACACAATAATTCTGGAAAGAACTCTAGTGTGATTTTTCTCCTTTCTGCAATCCAGTGAGGAATTTAGCAAGTGTTAGGAAGTAATACATTCCATCAAAATTGAACAAAAAACAAACTAATGTCATGTGGTGATCTTCATTACTCTATTGGAAGATGTACTTCTATTATTTCATAATTTTTTTAAATTTACATTTTCGAATAGGTCTTAAAGCAAACACTGTTCACTTAATTCTTGTGTGACTTCAACACCCTTTTGCATATTTTATACAGGGAATACTATCAGAAATTAAAAAAAAACAGATAATTTCTGACATATAGTAACCAAGCACTAGAGGTATTACTTCACTGCATTGAAAAAAAAAAAAAGAAATGTAGTAAATTAAGGATTCTAGTCTTCACGCATGTACAAAAATGTCATAATGCATTCACAAAAAATGTGTGGGGGAAAAAAACACCGGAAACTGCTTTTTACAGAGAGAAGCTTGAAACCTCTAGTATCAGAAAGTCTGACAAACCTGAAAAGAGAGCAACTGAGTATCAATGGTCCCCTACTTGTATGCATTCATAAACACACACTAACATGTGATAATAAGCTCAGAGGTCACTCTTAGATTAATCATATACTATTTGGTAGTAGCTCATATCATCAAAACACAATCACTAGTTCCAACTGCTGTATGTCTATGACAGTACATAGAATTTACAGTGACTTAGAAGAGCAAAACACATCTACAAAGAGATCTGGAAATGCCTGAAGTTTTACATAACCAAGACTATATTTCTTCTCAAGAATGAGCTACAGTTAAGTAGTTATGAAAAAAAAATCAAACCACAAACAACAAGATGTGTTTAACAATATGGTGATAGCTTATGCATTCACTGAGAGATAAAATTATTTCCATCTTTCAGCTCAAAATGTTACTCAATCATGGTGTTCAAGAAGACATGGCTTGCAACACGCTCAAAATGGGAGTCTTACTATCACTTTATTGTGGTGAATTAGTGATTGTGCAGGAGGAAACCATAAGGGGAAATAACAGCATGAGAAACAATGAATGTTAAACTGTTTTGTCATTATAATAAAAACATTTATAGAAACAAATTTTGGTTAGGTCTGTCTTAGAGACAATTTTTTTTTTTTTAATGTAGTCACTTTTTTGTTTGGCTGGTTGGTTTTTTGGGGGGGAGTTTTGTGTGTTGTTTGTTGTTTGTTAGGGTGTTCTCTTACTAAATTGTAGCTTCACTTTACAAGTCATGAAAAAATTCCAAGGGATCAAACAGATGAGTGTGCCTTGAATGTCTGGAGTTACATTGCCCACTTTTACAAGAAGCCAGAAAGCCCTCCTAATTCAGCAGAATTTCTGAGTATAGAAAATTCAAAAATCAGTAGCATAATCAAAAGATCTTGGGAAAAAAGATAAAAATGTTCAATCTAATTAGAATCACAAAGCAAGTTTTCTGTTTGCTAAAACTGTAAAGAGTCACGAGAAAAAAAAAATCTTTAAACCTGACAGAATATTATATAGTTTTTAAAAATTTCATTTATAAATTTATTTTTAAATATGATGATTGTGGGAAATAAACATACCTTTGTCAAGATTTGTTAAAAATTCATTCACCAGAGAGCACCCTGAGAAGGGGACAGCTGCAGGTCAGACAGCCGGAGGGTTGGTTGGAGCTCAGGTGAGACTGAAGCACAGGTTGGACACGTGGACACCACGTGTGCAGAGAGCTGATTGGTTGGAGAGACACACGAACAGCAGGACTGCACTGACATGTAGCCAATGAGTGCTGCTTTGGTTAGAATTTGAGTTGGTTTGGTTAGGGTACAAATAAAACTTGCTGTGTCAAATAAACGATCTTAGGAGATGAAAGGGTTTTCATGTGTCTTTGTTCCCCAATGTTACAAATGGCGCCTCNCGTTACAAATGGCGCCTGAACAGGGACCTTTCAAAAGGCAGTGAAAGAAGTGGACCACGCTGGTAACATCCTCCACTGAACCAGGACTCGTCTGGCCAGGAGAAGTTCAACAAAGGAGCTCAAACGTGCCCCCATCACCCAGTGAGTAGTGGGAGCAATATGGGAGGAGGAATTTCCCTGGAACAAAGATGGAGACTGGACTTACTACAGAGGCTCCTATATTGGTGAAGTATTAATATTGGTGATGAAAAATTATTCACCCTACTGGATTAGGTATCTAATCACACAAAAGATTTCCCGTTTAGTGGGACCCTTCAATTGGAAGCCTGGTAGGCAGTAGGACAGAGACTTTTTGATATTGCCAGGAATGGACATATAGCGGCATCCAGCCATCTTGCTATGTGGGGAGCCATTATGGTGGGTTTTAAAGAGAGCCACACAGGCATCCGCCTTTTCATGACTTCAGAGACCCATTTCCCTGAGCCCTCAGCTCCACCCAAGCCCACTCCAAATATATCAGACTATTCTGAGGTCAGCCCACCTGCTATGGTGCTGCTTCACCCTGATAATAATCCCTATGCATCTGCTCCCTCCGATGTCGGAGCTCCGAACTGTGGGGGAGAGACGGACTTCTACCCAGCTTGGGACGATGATGCTGTAAAGCAGCGCTGGCAGAAATGCAGAGAAGTCGCAATGAAGGAAGGTGATTTAACTGTTGTGACTGCCTGTTCTGTTATTTACACACCAAATCAATGTTCTTCCTGTGATAAATGAATAGATGATAATGTTGGCTTTTGCTTGTATTAATATGACATTTACAAGTGATAATGTATTATGTAGAAATAGTGTTAAGATAAGCAATAATGTACTATGTAGAAATAGTGTTACACAATAATGTACTATGTAGAAATAGTGTTAAGATAAAGTGCAGTAAGAAACCTTGTTAAGCAGAAACAAGGTTAGGGTGAAATATAACTTTGAAATAGTTGTAATATATTAGAAAGCATAGTAATACATGGTAATAAATATCTTTTAAGTTGACAAACCACAGAGCTGGGGATCAGGACGTCTTGAAGAAACAAAGAAGACAACCACATGCATCCAGAAGTCTGTTACCTCATTAAAACTCACACTTCCCAAAGAAACTGTCAACTGACCTCAGTTACAAATTACGTTAGAACTGAGATAAAAGGTGAAAGGACACTGGAAGGAGATTTCTGCCTTCAATTCTGAACAGATCCAAAGGACCTGAGATGGTGTCGTGTTGGTGAAGTGGGGCAGGGATCGGGAGGGGGGAGCTGAGTGAAGTGCAAATTATTTTCTGGGCTTAATGAATATGTAACAGCTTGGGAAAGTACTTAAGTTCATAATAAAGTGAATGTAAGTGTGCTTCTAGCAATTTTTGTCAAGATGTGTTTGCCTTTGCTCCACTAATAAATGCTCAATACTATGCTGCTGAAATTTCTGCTTGTGAATTCATTTATTACATGCCTATAAAGTTTAGACGATAAAGTTATCAAGGAAATGAGGACATTAGTAAAAGAAAAAGGTGTATCTTCACACCATGCTGTAAGTTACTTGGAATCCATAAGTATAGCATATGTCCTAACACCTAACGACTGGAGAAGCATAATGAAAATTATTTCATCAACAACAAAGTTTATGGTTTGACTTACCGACTACCCTGTACTACTCAGGCGGAACTGCTGCAAGACAGAGACGCCCCCTATTGTTGCCACGCAGCTGGTAGGAGGGGTGCATGGGCAGGCCTTGCAGTGCGGATGGGCTGCCCTCACGGCCTATACGGCATTATCACCTGTCTAGCCCTTCAGACTTTCCAGCAGGCAGGTGGCCTGGCACTGTGTGGGTGGCAGTGGGTGTTAGAGCCCCTGGGCAGCAGATCTCATCTAATCCCGTGGTTGAGAGAGAGAACTGCTGCCGCATCCTTCTCCCTCCCGGTGCAAGCGCCGTGCTGTGGGAGCATTGTTGGAGAGATGCTCCCCGCCACTGCACCACCGATAGGGTCGGCGGAGGAGGCACCAATTGTGGTAGTGTGCTTGACTAAAGCCACAGCAAGACTCAACAGTGGTGGAAAGAGACTCAGCACACTGCCCTCTGAGTCTGCTACCCTGGTTAGGGTGACACTTGTGTTCACTCCGTGATCCCTTTCAGTTGCTGTTTGCATAAGTTGTTACTATTGGTTAGCTTCCCAGTTACATAATGTTCTGTATTTGGTGTTGTTCTGGAAAGTTCGTATCTCCTCGGTTACCCACTGGTTATATTGTAATTTCTGTACCCCTATTGGTTGTATCCCTCTCTCCCTTTCCCTATGAAAACCCCACTCAATCAAGAGGCTGAGTTCTTTGTCTGTGGAACTCTCAGCTCTCCTGGACCCTCATGCCATTCCTGCTCCCGATCCCACTCCTGGACCCTTCCCTGAACCCTCTCCTGCTGTCCTGCCCAAATAAAAGAGTTGAAATCCGCACAAAGACCCCTCCTTTGGTCTTTGCTCTCGCTGCTTTCCCAAGGACCATCAGGCCAAGGGCAAACCTGCTAAGCAGAGGAGCCAGCATTCTCCAGCTAGGCACTGCTGGAACCTTGCTCAGGGGAAAAGTGCTGTGGCTTAGCAGCCAGCCCTCGCACCACCAGGGGAAGAGAGTGCAGGACGCCGCGTGCCCTCAGGCTTGTCCACAGCCCCCAGCTGAGCGCATCCTGCGCTTCAACCAATGTTGGTGTGTTCTTTGCTGGGATTGTGCAGAGACCAGCCAGGTCATTTGTGCAGTTTCTTGGTGGATTTCAGGCCACGCGTTCCTAGTGGGTGAATAGTGCCAGAGGTCTTCTGTTGTGGCAACTTGCTTTTGTAAACACTAGTTCTCTGGCTGCAGCTTTAGCCACGCACTTCGAGGTTTCAGAAGTGCCCTGTGGGCAGCCACCACAGCATCAAGGCTGGCCAGTGGCCCATGGAAACCTGGCCCAGATGAGCTGCCTTTGCCATGAGAGGCAGTCCTGGGCAGCAGGGTTGCCAGCCCAGGGCAAGACAAGGAGCTGTTGCCAGCCACTGCTGGCCCTGGCATGGCATGGGGTGGTGTCAGGGAGTAGTATTGAAGTGGTGGACTGGGGCCTGCTGCCTGAGCCCTTCTCCGGGCTGATCATGGGCAAGTTCAGGCCACTGCTTGTTCTGAGCTGCTGTGGTTGGTGAGGAGTGCCGCTGGTGGTACCTCAGCTCCCAGGTGAAGCTGGGACAAGTGAATATAAAATGCCTCATCACAAAGTGCAGCTAACATATAGATAATGCATGTGTTAAAATGGTTGGTTTTGCCTCACACTGTGTTGAAGACTGTATGGATTGTTAATAACATGTTTTCACACTTAAGAAAGGACAATTTCTCATGGCTGTTATATTGTAACCAATTGTTCATATGCTGCTAATGTTATTTTTCATTTAGAATCCTCCCATTTATGACATGTTAATAGCCCTCTTGTATTTACAGAACTGTGGACACTGTGGATTTTGATTACCAGTCAACAGCATAATTTCTATGTGTTGCATGTTCGTTCTCACACAGGTTTGCCTGGCCCTATCGTGAAAGGTAATAACTATGCAGATAGCACCATTATGCCAGGTACTGTACCAAACACTTTTGCACAGTCTAAACTCTCATGATTTTTTCCACCAAAACACCCATTCTTTATGCAGACAATTTCAGTTAACTTCGCAGGCTCATGATAGTTTGTTGTCTTGTCCCTCCTGTCATGGAATTGCTCGTACTCTTTTAAGGTGTTAATCCTCGAGGTTTAACTACTAATTCTATTTGTCAGACTGACGCTACTCATGTTCTGGAATCTGATCATTTGAAATATATTCATGTAACTGTTGGCACTTATTCTCGTTTTTTGATGGCAACCACCCACACCAGAGAGAAGGTTCGTGATGTCACCCTGCACTGGCTCAACTGCTTTGTCACTTTAGGCCTTCCTGACACCATTAAAACCAATAATGGATCTGCCTACACCTCTGAACAGACTCCTCAATTTTTACAATAATGGGATGTGTCTCACAACACAGGTATTCTCCACTCTCCCACTGGACAGACTATTGTTAAACATGCCCACAGGACATTAAAAACCATGCTTGAAAAACAAAAAACGTGGAGTTGGGGTGTCCACACGACAGGCTGGCAAAAGCTTTATACATCCTCAGTTTTTTAAATCGAGGTGACGTTGGCCAAACACCATGTGAAGGGCAATATTCTTTTGATATGAAGGCTCACCTCAGATCTCCAGTAATAGTGAAATACCTGTTAACAGAACAATGGGAAGGACCCTTAAATTAAGTAGCCTGGGGTAGGGGTTATGCTTGTGTCTCCACAGGTCATCACGTAAAATGGATTATTTTGTGTGGCTGTATGTTGCATCATCTTGAAAGACAAAGGCACTGTGAATGCCTTACCCCTACTGTTCCTGTTGCAAACATATGCTAATGTTTTTGGAAAGGTTGTTACTGGGTTAGTCATATTTCATTTGAAAATGTTTTGGGATTTATTAAGTCTTTGAAATGTGTTTTTATTGTTTAAATGAAAAAAGGGGGAGATGTGGGAAATAAAAATACCATTGTTAAGATTTGTTAGCAATCCATCCACCACAGAACACTCTGAGAAGGAGTCAGCTGCAGGTCAGACAGTCGTAGAGTCGGTTGGAGCTCAGGTGAGACTGAAGCACAGGTTGGACACGTGGACACCACGTGTGCAGAGAGCTGATTGGTTGGAGAGATACATGAAGGGCTGGACTGCACTGGCATATAGCCAATGAGTGCTGCTTTGGTTAGAATTTGATTTGGTTTGGTTAGGGTATACATAAAACCTGCTGCATCACAATAACCGACCTTCTTAGGAGATGAAAGGGTGTCCATGTGTCTTTGTTCCCCGATGTTACAGATTATGATCCTGAATTATGAGGGAATGGAAACGTAATTATGTTAATAACAACATATATCAGTTTTCTGCCCCTTCAGTCTAGTTATTTAAATATGTTTTTGACCAAAAAAAATGACAGTACCCTGAAGGAGTGCTAAAATTTCCTCCTCATTTAGGAAGCTAACCCTATGTCAGCTAATCAGACAATTCCTGTGAAGCCTGGGCAGAAAGGAAGATGGAAAAAGGATGACAGAAACTTGTCACTGGATCCAACTGACAACTTCACAGCATAAGATGGTTTAAAAGTCAGTTTAGAACCAGAGAAAGCAAGTTTGCCATATAAATGTGATACCACCCACTGGGATAAGAAATGCAAATACTCTAATTACTGCATGTAGGATTTTTTCAGTATATCACTGTAAAAACAAGTATGTTGGTTTCAGCTGGAGTAATTTCCTTCATAATGGCTGGTATGGGGCTATGTTTTGGATTTGTGCTGAACACAAGGTTGATAACACACAGATGCTTTTGTTGTTGCTGTGCAAGGCTTATACAGAGCCAAAGGTTTTTCTGCTGTAGGTGCTGCCATGCTGGTGATGAAGTTGGGAGTGTGTGTGAGGTTGGGAGGAGACACAACTGGGACAGGTGACACCAAAGGGACATTCCACCAACTGACCAAAGGGACATTCCAGACCATATGACTGTGCTCAGCCAATAAAGTGGTGACTTAATTCCTTGTTTTGCTTTGTTTCTGTAAGCCACCTTTTCTTTACCTATTCAACTCTTTCTATGTCAACCCATGTTTTTTCTGGCTTTTGTCCTTCCAATATTCATTATGCCAACTGACGAGGTCGTGAGCAAGTGGCTGTGTGGGGCTTGGCTACTGACTGGGGTTAAATCACAACAGCTAGCTTTACAGTACTTGCTAGAATGAGAGCTGTCTGGCAGTCAGTAAGGTGATTTCAGTATTTGGAAGATATGCTACATGTAATTGCAAGGTGAAACAACACCTCTTGGGTCATCTGAAAACGTCATCAGTGTGTAAGCATGACTCAAACATAACCAAATCAATGTTCATCAAGAACGCTTCAGAGCACGAGAAAATAGGTAGTTATTTCTGCAAGAGAAACAGCTTTATTTGTTCCTTGTAGCAGTGATACACTGGTTTTCTACTATTATTTCAATTCCCATGTTAAGTTTGATTGTTTTTCTTTCTAATACAATTTCCCTGCTGCAGCAATGATATAGTCAGATGTTTCAAAAGAAGATAGGTGTAAGTGACTGACTGCAATTAGAAATAACCAACCCACACAGAAAGTTAATTTCTGTGCCAGTGAAAGGTGGCTTTAGTCCCAGACACACAGCAAATGCAAAAAGATAAGGTAGAAAAGCAGACAAACTCATACAGAACATCAGACTAAATATTCCCTAGCAGAATTCTCACATTACCTGAGCGCTCAGCACACTTTAAACCAATGTGTTTATGAATCCCAGAATCTTTTCCTTGGACTCTTCCTATGCATTCCCATGTTGTTATCTTTGCCAGCAACCATATTCATGCATCCAAATAATGTTATAGATTTGAGGACTAATCTGGCTGAAAGGTTTCAACTTTTTCTTTCATCAGCTCTGTTTATGACCAAATCATTTCCTATCAGGCTCCCCCAGCAGCTGCAAAAGCTTCTTCCAATGGTAACATACAATTATGTCAGTATAAATCAAATGCAACAACACCAATGAAGAGCTGACACTTCTCTGTTGACTATGATACTGGAAAATAGCCTAAGGTCCTAAAATGAATGGCCTCTCATAGACTGCATGAATGAGTCTCACTCTCTATACAAGCATCTCTCCCTCTTTTTGGGACTCTAAGTGGTTGACTTTGATCAAACCACTATTTCATTTAAAAGTACATTTCCACTTATTAAAGGAAAGAAACCCTTCCACTTTATCTGTATAAGATCTTATTTTTTAGTTACAATTGTTAGTGAACAGTACAAAGTTATCAGGTGTTCATTACCCTGTTTAGACTGTAAAAATCTTTGCTGAACAATGAAATTTTAATTGTAATATGAGGATGACTTTTAAAAAGGCCTGTTTCTTCTCTGCTCCTAACAAATTCTGTCCAAAAAAAGCCTGGCACTAGTTTTTCCAGTTTATCTTGTATTTAGAAGGCTAAGTTAAGCTGATTTAATGATTTTTTTGTTCCTCTGAAAAAGTATATAACTATTTCTTGGGCTGTTTCAAATAATTTTCAGATTATTTTATCAGTCTTTCTTAACTTTATAAACGAAGTTAATTCTCCCAATATTTCTTCTTTTCTTCTTTCATTCACTTTTTGCCCAATGGACCTACAATTTTCTAGTATAAGACTAGGCCTTCTGGAGGCAACACACTGTGTACAGTATGTTCTGGCATTCTTTTAGATTTTCCAAATCTTTTAGCAGTTGTGCCAAACTTCTTTCATATAAACAGTGTATTGTTCTGTACTTGTGAAAAGTAGGAAAGAACAAGCAACATAAGATCCTTGCAATTAAATTTTTAATTCATTAATATTAGACACTTTAAATTAAGAGGGTTTTTAAAGAAATTTGACCTTGACATAGGTCAATCCTAATGAAGAAATCACATTGCCAAACATCATTAATTTCACGTGGCACCTTCTGAGATCCAAAAACAGCTTAAGTGCCTGAAAGACATGGTTATACCCTATACCCACCCTGTGTATCGCTTGCCTGTTGACACACCCAGGTGCCAGGTTTGTCAGCTCCACGTCATTTATTCTGACCTTCAACAATCAGTAGAAGTTAGTTAATTATTTTCTAGATGTCCTTATGCACAGGAAAAGAGTTTTAGACACAGAATACATTGCAACAGCTTCCAGCCAAAGACAACGGTCATGGCACCCAGCTGGTTTTCATGTTTCTATTCATGTCATCTTCCACTTGATCAAGGAAGGGTGTGTTAACACCCTAGTAGTGAATAAATCCATATTTATTCACCCTAGTAGTGAATAAATCCATACTGACTTTGCAAAGTTGCTTCTCTCTTTTAGAGGTTATGAATGTCTATCATTGAGCTAAGTTACAGTTTTCCACTAATAAGGTCCTGTTTTACAACCTAGACTAATCTGGAGAACAGGTCTGAGCAATACTCAAACATGCACAGGAAACAGCCCCTTTCAACCTGACATGAAAAACTTCTGAAAAAAAAAGAAATAAACAATGGCTTATGTATGCAAGCACATATTTTTAACTCACAGCAGCATTATCACTAGGACAAAGCTACTGCTAGCCTATACCCTGATTTCACAGAGTAACTTGATCAGTCAGCCTTTATTTTAAAATTATTGTTAAATACTGAAATAGATTTAAGTGTAAAAATTCATGAGGCACAATAAAGCCAGTAACTTTTTTTTTTTTTTTTTACTTTTTGGCTAAGGTTGAAGAATAGAACAGAAAACAGGGGCTAAATTTGACAAATATGTAAATATTCATCTTTGCAACCCTAAGAGTAATTTCTCATTTTTGTCAAGATCTAAGTAAAACCTATAAGGGAGTTTCCTGAGCTGGAGGTGGAGGGGGTGAAGAAGCAAGTGAGCAACACATAAAATATGCACATTTAAAAAATTAATAAAATAATCACTAACACCATCAAACACCTAGAAAACTTCTACACCTAGAAAGAGCCTTCTTTCTGGCAGAAAATGAATACCATGTTACCCAGGGCATGGAAAAAGGCAGTTTTTTGCCTCAGACTTTCCCAGCAAGTGCTCCAGCCACACTACCCAAGTCACAGCAGACAAGGGCAAGGGCAGGGACTGAGAGAACAAAGAACTGACTCCTTTGGAAATCAGGTTCAAAACCGTCTAAGGAAACCAAAAGTGTTCAGATTCATGAAAGCTGATTGGGTGCATTCATGGGTCCTGAGGGAACCTCAGGCTATGCCACTATTATATCTGAGAAATTTTGGCAGTCCGTTGAAGATGGCACTGTCTGGTAAAAGGGAAACACAATCTTCATTATTAAAAAGGAAAAAAAGGAAGACCTGGAAAACTACAGGCTGGTCAGTCTCTCCTCAGTGCCTGGCAATATCATAGAAAACTTTAGGATGCAAAAGACCTTTAAAATCACTGAGTGCAGCTGTTAAGCCAGCATCACAGTCTTTACCACTTAAAAATATCCTCAAAAGTCATATTCACATGCCTTTTGAACACTTCCAGGGATGATGATTCCACCACTTCTCTAGGCAGATTGTTTCAATGGCCAACCAACATTGCCGTGAAGAGATTTTTCCTAATATCTAGCAACCTGAGGCCATTACCTCTCATCCTATCATTTGTTGCCTGGAAGAAAAGAACAACCCCCACTACACAACAACTTCAGGGAGCTGTAGAGAGCAATGAAGTCCCACTGAGCCTCCTCTTCTCCAGGCTACAACTCCAAATCCTTGAGCTGCTCCTCATGAGAATTTTGATCATAGAGCAGATCATCCTGAAAATTATGCTAAGATACTGCAAAATAATTAAGGTGGTCATTGGTGACAGCCAACACAGCTTCACTAGGGGCAAATCCTTTAAGTTGGAAAACACCTCTAAGATCACCAAGTCCAACTGCTAACCCAATACTGCGAAGTCCACCTATAAACTATGTCCCTAAGAGCCAAATCTATGAATCTTTTAAATCTTTCCATGAATGGTGACTCCAATGTCCCTCAGTAGCCTAGTCCAATGTTGGAAAATCCCCTCCAGGAATGAATTTCTCCTAATATCTTTGTCATGTTTTAAAAATTTGGTGGCCTTCTTTAACAGGGTTATGGCTTTGGTAGATAAAGAAAGAGAAATTGATGTCATTTAAGTTGACTTGGAGAAAGCATTTGATGCTGCCCTCTGCACAACACCCTTGCCTCTGAATTGAGGAGACATGGGTTTGATTGGTGAAATACTCAGTGGAGAAGGATTTATTCATATAGTCACACTCAAAAAGTTATCCAAATATTGAAATGTATGCCACTGATAAATGACATTCCTAGGGGACATTATTGGGACTAGCTAAGTTTAACATTTTTTGTCAGTGACATGGCCTGAATGCACCCTCAACAAATTTGTAGATGACACCCAGCTGCATGGTGCAGTCTACAATCTGGAAGGAAGCAATTCCACCCAGAGGGACCTTGACAGATTTGAGAGGTGGGCTTGTGCAAACCTCATGAACTTCAAGTACAAGTGCAAAATCCTGGGTTAGGGCAATTGTTGTGGGTTTGGATTGGTTTTTAAAAGAATTTTTTCCTGTCTGTTAGCTGACAGGGAAACCTGTAGGGGGAGGGAGTTGCCTGAGAGCTAAGGGGGTGATACTTAAGAAAACGAAAGAAATAGCCCACACTCCCACAATGATTGTACAGATAGAGAACACAGAACTCCCTGTCTGGAGGTTGTCCCTGTGAGCTGCAATGTAATGCCGCAAAAAGTGAAGAGGCTTCAGGACTCGGCCAAAGGGGGCAGGGGCTGGGCTTGCTCTCTTTTCTTGGTGTGGCGGTCAAAATTAACCCCATAATTTTGAGGTTATAATAACCTGGAGGGAGGGGGTCCTCTTTTCCATTCCAAGAAGGTTCCCGCCTTCCTTGGCAGACATCTGTCCTTTTAAACCAGGACAGCAATCTCAAGTACAAATTAGGCTTGCTGGAGAATGAACTGAGAGTAACCCTGAAAAGAACTTAGGGGTGTTGGTTGTTGAAAAGCCCAAGACAGCCATCAATGTGCACTCACAACCCAGAAAGTCAACTACATCCTGGTCTGCATCAACAAAAGTGTAACCAGAGGGTCAAGGGAGGTAATTTTCCTGTCTGTTCAACTCTCTTGAGACCCCACCTGGAGTACCACATCCAGCTCTGGGGCCCCTAACATAAGAAGGACATGGACCTACTGAAACAAGTCCAGAGCAGGCCACTGAGTTGGTTGGAGGGCTGGAGTACCTCTGCTATAAAAAACAGCTAAGAAATCTGGGGTTGTTCAGCCTGGACAAGGGAGGTCTTCAGGGAGACCTTAACACAGCCCTCCAGTACCCAAAGGGGGCCTGAAAGAAAGCTGAACTGGAACTTTTTACAAGGGCACATAGCGACAGAGCAAGCGGGAATAGCTTCAAACTGAAAGAGAGTGGGTATAGATTACATACAAGAAAGAAAGTTTTGACTGTGAGGGTAAGGGGGCACTGGGACAGGTTACCCAGAGAGCTTGCAGATGGCCCATACCTGGAAGTGCTTGTGGCCAGGCAGGCTGGGGATCTGAGCAACCTAGCCTTGTGGAAGGTGTCACTGTCCATGACAGGGGAGCTGGAACCAGATGATCTTTCAGGTTCCTTCCAACCCAAAACATTCTGTGAGTCACCCAGTTTAAGACACTATGGAATGGAAAAAGTATAATTGAGCTATCCTTGAGCTGATTACTTTATCTTTATTAAACTTTACTACATAATTTACTAAATCATTAGCTGATTGCTAATTACCTTATTCAGAACATTTACAAATATGCAGAAAGTGAATAGTTTCTGATTCCCCAAAGTCCCACGTTATCTGTTTTCAGAAACAATAGGAGAAAAACTAGACAGGACTTGAATAAACGGAAGAAAAAAATGCAGTGTTTCCTTCTGAAATTCTTGAAGGTGTGCATATTCCCTTGTACAGTGTGCTGTCCTTTAAAATCACGCATTTCTTATTCACTTACTTGTGAAAATTATTGGCATAGTTCATGATTCAAGGTTAGATACCTGCTTCAGTTGATGTTCTCAGCTGAATAACACCTTGTTCCATAGATAGTCCTGCTGCAGAAAGTCAGATTACCCATTTAGTCTGAAAAAGAGGAATCAGGACCCTGGAATGGCTCACTTATGAGATGTGAAAATTCCACATTATTCTAATTTATACTGATTTTATCTAGTAATTTGATGCATAAAATCAAAAGAAAAGCAGAAAATTTATATTTCTTTTAAATGCATTATAAGTATTGCAATTTAAATTCTATATTTGGATGTAATTTATTACATAGAGCTGTATAGACAGTCTCTACCATTCTTCCCTAGAGAATAAAACCAGTATTACCAAGAATCCATTCTACTACAAAAATCCCAGAAAGACTTGAAGATTTGAACTTCCTAAAAGAAGTTTATTCTTATTCCTAAAAGAACACAAAATTAAGCTTTGTGTATTTACAGGCTTGCTAAAACAGTTTTTTTATTACCTCAGTTCATAAGGCATTTATATTTTGAAGCAATTTTGTGGAAACCATGACACCATGCATTATTATTCAGAAGTTTCCCTACTGAGAGTCACAAGAGCAACAGCATGACTAGGAAAGAGTTATTCATTACACAATGAAAATAAACTGAAAGGAATAATTTTCAGATTTGTGTGAAATCCACAATACAAGTAAGACAAATTGTAAAACTGCCAGCAAATACACTGAGGACCTCCCCTATAAACTTGTTCTTTCAGGAAATAAGTATTCAGACATTAGATCATCTGAAGTAATTACCATCATTACTGCTTCCTAAAAAAGTTATTAATTTACATGAAAGCTTTGATGCACAGAGAGCCTTTCCTAGTATTTTCTCCTGAAAGGAACCAGTTTACATCTTCATTTAAAAAAAAAAGTTATTTTATTTTGAAGGATTATCAAATAAAATTAATGTTTTTAAAAGTGATAAATACTTCTACAGTCTTTAAATTTTCTTTACAACATATTAATTTTTCACAATCTTTGTATTACTGCATTAGACTGAGTTTTTCAAATCATATGTCTGTCACTGAGCAACAGCAATGAATAAAAAATGGTCATTTCTCACCAAGAAACAAAAGACATTTCAAGTAAAAAAAAAAATTTCAACTGTTTTCTTCATGTATATGAATAGCAGCAGGAGTTCCACATAATTTATAACAACACCCTTGCAAAGTAGATCAAGTAGGCACAGTGGTGTTGAAGCCCAGCAAGTGTATCAGGAATTTTATATATTTTGAGCACCGTGAAACAGTGCTCTAGGGAAAAATGTATTCTTTTCAAACACAGCTTTAGAAATTCCATCACTAACAATAATTTGATATTTAATTGCTGATAAAGTATATATGGCATGAAAAAAATTTACAGTAAGTCTGCAAAAGGAAAATGTATACACAAGAAGAAAGTATTGTCTTCACTGTTAGGCATTGTAACAATAGAATTTGAGATGCTAAATATTTTATTTAGAACTTCTTGAAACCAGATCCATTATAAAAACCAACTTTTTAATATTCTGTTTAATGTGCTCTTTTCTACAAATTTACCTTCTCCTGTCCCCATTAAAAGCAGTATTATTCAATAATCATCTGCATTTTATTTCCCTGCTTAAGAAAACTGGTTTGGGAGTTTAACAAGTATTTATTCATATACACTAAGATCATAGTTTTGTGATGAATTGTTTGTAATTGTAATGGTTGCCATTATTCTGATGATTATAAAAGATGTCAATGGAGCTAACACATCCTTACATAGATTTTTTCGAAAAAAAATTAAAAGCACTCTTTTTTTAGTACAATATATTAGATACCCATGCAACACATTAATCACATATTTTTAAAAGAGGAATCACAGCCTTATTTTCTGGCAACACAGCTTTTATTTTGTATATTTTGATGTGTCAGTGTGATGATTATTGAGAGACCAGAGCATGTGGCAGATAATGTGAAATTTATCAAGAAAGAAATGAAAAACTCAGTAAATATACATGAAATTGATGTAAACTGCTGTAAAGGTACAAATCAAGCTATACCTGAAAAATAGAAACACTCTAAAAGTAAATAGTCTTATTCTGTAATTATTGCTATGGAAGAATCACTTCAGTACTTGAAAGCTGATTTTGTCTAAGGCCTTTATTTGTGCACCTCCTTACTGTAGACTGTCAGAGTAGGAGTAGATAATGTATCTCCAAAGACTACAGAATGAATAGTTTATCAATTTAGACATATGGGATGACTGCTTAGAATTGCATAATGTACTACAAGGAAAGTTATGAAAATTCTTCTAATCCATAGATGAGGTGCATGACTATATATCAAAATAATTACAAAGGTAACACTGAAAACTAATGCAGGATGCCAGAAGGCAAACTCAGATACCGCCAATAAATTACAGTGACAGCAGCAATCAGACACTAAATTATGGATCAAATTTTAAAATATTTTACAAAGAGTGTCTTGTTCCATTACAAGAGAAGGACAGAATCTGCAAATGTAACACCGAGTTCAAAACCCCCATTTAAAAAAAATTTCTGGAAATTTGATGAAATTTCAGAGTTATAAAATCACTAGGAACTTGCATATTTCAACGTTCACAGATTCTTCAAACCCAGGGTCTTTCTGGTAGTGTCTTGTACATCTTATATTTCGTATACTGATATGTGTGGCACAACTCCAATTTTCTGATTATGAGAATATGAGAGACAGAAAGCAGTCAATCAAAAACCTCATTCTTTTAAAAACCTGTAGGATTTTTGAGGGTTAGTTACTCAATAAAATCTTCTTGTAAGAGTTTAGTTAGGTACTGTACACATGATTTTAATAGATTGGTGGGGTTTTTTTAAATGATGCAAAAGAGCTAATAATTTTCAAAACTGACCATTTCGAGTTGGTATTAGTTGAGTAATTTTTTAAATTATCATCTGTTAGATTCATATTATCAAGACAAATGTAGGCCCCAGTAGCTGATCTTCCTTTTAATCAATTGCTAGAAAGATAAGCTGCATATTCACTTTCTGTATTCTTAAGGATCCACTTCTTTTTTAGAAGTTGTGGTTTGAGCCGTCCCAAAGCTCCCATGAAAAGCTGCTTCCCTTTCCCCTCCCTCTGCTCAAGTGGACAGGGGAAGGGAATTTCTTCCAAGGTGAGATAAGGACACTGAGAGAAAAACCCTTTAATTAAGTGGGCTAAAACAGGCTCAAAACTTAAAAGTGATAAGTGAATTTATTACAGAGTTAAAGGAGTAAGCAAAACATCCTCTTAAACGCTTTCTCCCTCCCAAAAATTCCTCCCTCCCCTCCCTCAGAAAGTAAGGAGTACCAGGGCGTGGGGGGTGGGGGGGGAGGGAGGTTTCCTAGTCAGTTCATTCCTCAGATGTTTTTCTTCTTGGCAATTATCTGGAAAGGAGGCAGGTTCCCTTCTTCCCTTCTCGCAAGCCCTGTGGCATTTTCCACATGACTCTTTTTCCCTCTTGGCAAGCAGCCTGCCCAGTCACTACTGCCCGCTCTTCCTCCCAAGGCCAGGCTGGTCCAAAGTTAGGGTGGGGGTGAAACAAGGCCTTTTTACCACAGATGACTCCCTCAATCCCTGGGAGCAAAGGCCTCATTATCCGCGTCTGCCCCCTCCAGACCAAAGTCCCTCCTGTAGGAGTCCACCCCTCCTGCTCTGGCGTGGGGTGGATCTCTGCTCCCTCGTGGACCCTCAAGGTGCAGGGAAACACTGCATTAGTACAGTCCTTACCACAGGCTGCAAGGATGTCTCTTAACTTCAATGTTTGAAGCACCTCCTTCCCCTTCTCCTTCTTCTTCTGACTTTGATAGTGTCCATACCTGTTGGTTCTTCTAAATGCTTTACTCCTTGTTCCCCGTCTCTCTACATCTACTGGTGCGCTTGCATACTACTGTGACTCCTTCTTAAATATGTTGTCACAGAGGCGTTACCTTCTTCTCCAATTGGCCCAGCTGTGGCTTTCACAGCATGTCCATCTTCAGAGCCATCAGGGATAGACCCTGGCCAGACGGCTATGGAAGCTTCTGGCAGCTTTTTACAGGAGCCATCTTTCTGGCCCCTACCAGACCCAAAAAGCCAGACACTGTCAAACCACCACAGAAGTACTCACAAAAAATTATAGGATGAAGAAGAAAGTGTGTAGTCTGTCTTTAGGAAAGTCAAGTCTGCATGTTGTTTTCAGTTTATTCACTAGAAAATTATTATGTGTCAGAATTTTGCCCTCCAGATTTATCTGGGTTTTTTTTACTAATTTAATGGTAATATTTCCTTTATATTCTTATCCCCTTTGTGGAATCTACTGCTGGCATTGCTCCTGCGTTAAACTTCTAACTAATCAAAGCCACGGAAAAATTTGAGGGGAGAAGGAGTTCCTTGAAAACATGACTATTTCATTATGCCTGTAGCTGAAACAAAAAATGTTGGACCAAATGACTGCTCCAACTTAATTAAGTTGTTCAGGGAGACACTTAACAAAGAAGTTTTTAAACCCTTAAGAAGAATACTGTCGGAGGGAGAAGAGCATAACCCTTTATTGTGTATCAATGAGCTAAAGACTACATTGTGTAACATGTGAACACTCAACTCTTTCAAACACTCAGGAATACAAAACCTAGGGAGTAAAGAAAAGTAAGGACCATTTTATTCTCAAGATAACCTTTCTAATCATCACAAAAATTGGAAGTAGTGAAGTTACCAGACTCTGAGACAAAAAACTTAGGTATCTTACTGAAAGCAGTCAAGTGCTCCTGGGTCAATGCTGACTGGAAGGGTGCTGAACCCAGAAGAGATCATATTTTCCCATACAAAAATACTTGACACCTGATAAATAGTTTGTTCCCTCTCCCAACATCCTTCTTTATTATTCTATAGAATTGTTTTCAAGTGATTCAAAATGAATCCTCAGCCTTGACAACTAAGAGTCTCACAACAGACCTTCATTCAAGACGAAGAAAGATTCAAAAACATTCCATGTTTCTCCTAGAAATGAGTGTGCAGTGGTTTTAAAATTACCTCTCAGTAAAATATCTGACTTCCTAAAAGATAAGATCATGGTCTGCTAAAAATATGGAATATGCAAGGCTATTGTCTTATACATTTTGCATAAGGATATTTAACCGCGGGTTATTTATCACACTGTAAGAGCCATAAAGCTTTTTATTGGTCCAAAGATTTCTCTCATATCAGCTGTACAAAAAACAGGGTTACCCAAAAAAAACCCTGAAAGATGGCTGTTACGGTTTTTCTTTAGGGACAGGGAGAAAGAGATAGTGATCTGTACTAAATTCAGTTTTGTTAGCTTATGGATGAATTAGCATTTCTTATAAAAGATATAATTTTTTGACTGTTCTGAGAATTCCCTTCTACTGTGTCCCAACTGCATGAACAGTTAGCAAACCATGCATTCACCATCTCCTTTTCTTTGCTGACTAAGGTCAGTACTGTAAGTTAGAGTCTGTCAATTAATACTAAGGTTTATTTTCTAAGCTGCAGAAGAAAGTTGCAGAAAAGTCCATTTTAAGCATATACTCCACTGCTCTTATTGCTCTGGGGCTAAGAAAGCACGCCCCAAAACAACTCATCATCTTAATAACAGCATATCAACAGATACACTGAAGTTGAAAACACATACCAGGGACATTTCACGTTGAAACTAGTCTTATTAGCTATTCGTTTATAGAAAATTCTATTTGTTAAATTTTCTGTTCATGCTAGTTTGGTTTCATTATTTTCTTCCCCCATTATCACGGTAAGATGATAGCATATTTAGCATATTTTCAGTGTGGAATAGACTTGGCAAGACAAAACAAATAACATATTACCTCAACACTTTTCAGACTTTCTCCATTTCCATTCTACTGTCTCTTTGTTCATTATCTTTTTTTTTCCTCTCCTCTACAGAACAAGGACATAAGTTTCAGTTCCTTCAAGAGTGTATTTACTTGAAACCTTAATGAGTGAGAAAAAAAATTTCCACCTCCACCACAGTACTTTTAAACTCTTACTTGTGTTGAGAGTTTCACTGCTATTCCTGTGAGAAGTTATGCATAGAAATCACTCACACACTGCACAGTGATTGCAGTTACACGTTAGAAACATAAAAATACTTAAAAATTAATTAAGAATGTAGATTCACAGATTAAAATAATGACTGAACTTAAGTAAATTTGTGTATTATAATAAAGAGTATATAATATCATAACATATAATAATATATAATCTAATATATATAATACAATAAAAATACCCTAGAAGAACAGTTGAAGGAAGACACCCAATATTTCACCTGAATGTCACTGTTTGGGAGTGTTTGGGTTGTTTTTCTAGTTTTATGGGGGCTTTTTTTGCTTGGTTGTTTGGTTGGTTGGTCGGGCTTTTTTGCCAGAATCTGATCAAAACAAAACAATCCCTAGTCTAGAAGATCTACAATTTGTCACATTGTTCTATGTAATTTTCCTGGGACAGAAATTATTAACGACAAAAAAAGCCTTAGGGACATCTCAGCAAGGGTGGCAATGAAAAAGTGTGGCACCATTCTGCTCTCAAGTAACAAAACGTATCAGATTTTCAAAGCAATCTTTGATAACAGAAGTACAAAAAAAAAATGACTGTTCTACTACACTGAAACCCTGAACAAGTAATGAAATGTCTTGTCAAGAGCTTGAGATAAGAGCTAAGACTCTGTACAGGAAAAAAATATACTCAATGTGCAAATTTACACTTGGATTTTAGTTTAAACATTACATTATCTTAAGAACAGCAAAACCTTCACACAGTTATCTCTATAATTAAGGATTTGTGTTTAGTTAAGAGCATCTGTAACAAGCAAAGAGAACCAAAATAAATAAGAGAATGTTTGTTTTAGTATCAATACAATATAGAATTATTGTAAACAATGGAAATGTCTAGCAAATTATTGTGTTTCTATCTGAGTTAACTGGGGTTGCTTAGCCTGGTGAAAAGAGAGCTCAGGGGGGACCTTTTCCATCTCTACAACTACCTGACAGGGGATCGTAGCCAGATGTATGTCAGTCTCTTCTTCCAGGTAACAAGTGACAGGACCAGAAGAAATGGCCTCAAGGTGCACCAGGGAAGGTTTAGATTAGATATCAGGAAAAAGTTCTGCACCTCAATGGCAAGTAGACTTTGGAACAGGCTGCCCAGGGAAGTGGTGGTGTCACCATCCCTGGAAATGTTTAAAAGACACATGGATGTGGCTTTTGGGGACATGGTTTAGCATGGAACATGCCAATGCTACATTAGTGGTTGGAGTTAATGAACTTAAGGGTCTTCTCTAACTGTAATGATTCTATAATTCTATGAAATGTCTATATCAAGTACTGCATTTCAAAATAGGAAAGTGATAAGAACATTCTTTTTCTCTACTTTTCTTTTCACCCAAAATTATCAACCTGAAAATTTCCTTACTTCCCATGTTAAAGAAATAGTATTTTGACAGGATTTCTAGTGTCAAACACTAAAACATAGCTTATTAGAGAAATTCCGTAAATATCTCGGTACAGATATAATAATTTAAGTTGTTTTGGCATCTGAATATAACTGTTATCTAATGATATCTACATTATCCTAACTTTACATACCCTTAAGAGGTGACATTTTGTCCTTTAGTACAAGATCAAACTCAGTAAAAACCCCATGATTTTGTAGCTGTGATGGTTTGAGTATAAACCAGTGGGGGAAATGAATCCCAAACAAACCTTGAGAGAGAAATTTTAGGTCAGAGTCACAATTTCATGGAAAAATCACAATAAATGCAGTCATACAGAAACACAGAAATACTGACTTAAACAGACAGAGTGTCAGAGACTGGAAAAGAGGTTTTGAGACATCTTGAGGAGCTTGGAGACTGTGGAAGGGGGTGGGTCAGGCCCTGCTTTGGGGGAGTGGTGACCTGCCCCTATTCCCCCCCCAGCCCTTCAGTGCCTGTCAATCAGGGACACTAGAGACAGCCCTCAGTGTCTCCTTACCCACCACTCTTTGGAGAAGACCCAGGAAGTCCCACTTGAGAGGTAAGGCCTAGGGAGAGGCCAAGAGTTTAAGAAGCCCCACCATGTGGCTAGCTCTCTCTCTCTTTTACAGTACCTTCACTATGAAGTACTAACATCGCTGGAACCCAGGAGTTGGTAGCTATGTTTATCTTTCTATATTTTTCCTATCTTTTCCTCCGTTTCTTCTATTTCTAGTTCTCTTCTCATAGAACATAACATCAAATGGGTTATAAGGTTTTTTATGTTAAATGGGCTAAGCCTATGCTGGGATTAGTGATGTTATGTACTATTTATTCTTTTGCCAATGTTACTTAATTTTCTGTAATCTGCCAATAAACTTGTGTTTGGTTTTTACCTCTTGAAAAGATTTAGTTGAATCTTTTCCTTTAGCCCTAACCACAGCAAAAGAATTTTGGTTTAGCCCAAGGTTTTGAGGGCCTGGGGTGTAACACAGAGTCACAGTACAACCTGGCAGTGCCTTGGGATAATGGCTGCAGTCTTGTCAGCTGTCCAGTGGAAAAGGCCTGGTCCTCTTGTGGGAAATCAGGTTCTCCGTTCGGTGTCCACTGGTGGTAGTAGTGCCCAGTCCCCAAAACAGGTCATCTTATATTTGGTGGTGGTCAGGTGGTAGGTCCCCCTGGGTGAGGAGTTTCACAATAGGGGTTATGCAATTGTATGAGTCAGGGGATACTTCTGGAGTTCTGTTCTTCTGGTGGCTGTTCAGTTTGTTATGGCACGTTAGCAGAGATGACCCTCCCAGGATGGGTGGGACTTTGCTGCTACCTACCTGGAGGGAGCTATCAGCACTGAGTCATTGATGTGACGACAAACAGACATTAATCTGCCTCACAAGGTTGTCTCTCTTTCTTCCTTATCTGATGCCCAGCTTGCAGTCTGGGGGAAAAAGGTGTGTACTAGACAGCTACTGTGAATGACCCATCGTTAGCAGTTCATCAAGAAGTGATGGAGATGATGATAGAATAATACTTTGGTTACACGTCACATTACAACCCAGCACAGTAGCAAAACAGAATTAAAGATTAGGATCAGAACTTTAATAATCACATCAACATATCTCAAGAAAAGCTGTAAGAGTAGAATTTTATTTTGATTAATAAGTATTTTTGAAGTTCAGTTGACAAAAGAGAAAAACTGTGAAATACAAACTGTTAAAAGCTACATGAGAGAAACTGAAAATACAAGAGATGGGTATTGTCTGATATTCTGTAACTATTTAAGGTCTACCTTTAAGTATCAATCTTAGTGCTTATTCACACTTCAAAGGAAGCTCATATGAAAATGCTTTGGCTTTTTCCTTCTTTAATTCAGCACATTGGTTGGGGTAGGAGAGTTGAAAAGTCCTAGAAATTCGTTTGAAAGTGACTTTAAACAAGACATACCAAACTCTGCTCTGAACTACTAGGATTGAAATTACCAGAGATAAATACCACTAATGCATACCATAGTTGAGGAAATTTCTTCCTCATTATTCATGTTGTAGCTCAGCTGTGGCAAATACTTTTCCTGTCACTCCAACCTTAGCTTAAACACCAACTTAGGTGATGTTTTTGATGCCAACATTACCTTTGCAGTATCCAGCCACTTCAACAGAAGGTGTGAAGCCTCAGAACTGGATCCTTAAGCACAAAAGCGAGTAATAAATCAATTTCCAATTAACCCTGTTGAACCAAGAGAAAATTCTGTATACTTCTTGGATCTCATAATATATTCAATGTTTTATATTTACAGTTAGATATCACTGACCTTGTAGGACAAAAATTAACAGCTGGGAAATTAAAGCCCACTGTCAAGAGAAAACCCAAAAATATTTTCCCACCTGTTCCTCTGAAATTTGTGTCAAAATGTATATAGATTTCAAAATATACAACGAATAATCAGAATCATATCAGCATATTCAACAATTTGTTAACAATTACCAAACTGTAAGAACAGAACCATGCAGAATGTAACCCCTGTACATATTTATCAACACCCCGTAACCCCTGTACATATTTATCAACACTAATTTCAACCCTCAGTACACCTGTGAAATGTGCTGAAAAGCACATTAAAAAAATACCTATTTACAAAACACACCAGATAATAGCTCTTGTTGTACATAAGGCAACCTCATACATTCCCCTGATAGTCAATAATGTTGGCTCATTGGCAACTGGTGACATTAAGTGTCATGGAAAAAGAACAGAATTCTGATTGATGGTCTCCTGGAAGCCCTGAGTTCTCTGCAAAATCTTATTTGTTGCTATGAAACGTGTAATCACAGATCTTTATATATGTGCTACTCATTGTTTAAGGAGCCAAAGTTTCTTTCATTGTAAAAACACTTCCTTTTTTATTAGCTTTCTGGACTGACTTGGTACCCTTCAGATACTACACCAAACAACATGCTCCACAAATATTTTCAGACAAATGACATCAAATCTGCAAGTTAGAGCAACGATCCTTCTGAAAAATTCACATTTGAAAGTGTATTTATTCCTGTGTTTATATCTACCTGAAGTGCTCGCTGCAAGAATCACATAGCACTGGCTTAGTTAAAGAAGCAACACTCCTGAACAGTTGCTTAAAATAAACTACTGTATAATTGTTTTGTCAGTTTCTGTTTACCATCTGTTCAAATTTTATGTTAGCTTTTTAAGGATTGTTTCTTTGACATTAGAGAATGGTTTCCTACTTCTCCTCGTGGCCACCAGTGATACCAAGACTGATAGTAACTTAGTCTCTACAACGATGGTGAGCAAAGCTACCTGAACCAAGAATTGTTCTCCACCAAGGGCTTTCAAAAACAAAAGTGATATCTAGAACTGAAACTCACAGTGGCCACCTGTCTGTAACCCCTAAGTAAGTTGACTGCAAATTTGAATCTTTATTTTGTCTTCTGAATTGGTATAATGTGCCCCAGAAAGCACAACAGAACACGGATCAACTGGGTAGCCTAAGGGAGAACTCCGAGACAGCGGTTTCTAAATCTTGGACAATGAAGAAGAATTGAGAAGATATTTCCTCCTTTTCACATTTAACAGCTGTCTACACAATTAAACATCTCAATAAAATAGAAGTTTTCTTGTCTGTGTTCATCTTTGGTTACACAAGACCATCATATTAAAACAAATGCAAAGTGTAGCTACCTGTTTGCTGTATGTGACAGAGAACAGACAACAATTATACAATTCTGCTAATATAAACTGTTTCCTATAATTCAGAAATGTTTTATTAACTTCTTAAAACCTGTTTTTGTTATTATTTTTCTAAAACAATTATTTTAAAATTATGCTTCATACAATTGACAAAAAAATGCAGCCTGTATTTGAGTTCAACTATTGTCATTTTTACTAGCTTAGACATCTTTCAAATCAACAAAGATTTTTAAAATCAGTAACTGGACTCTTAATGCACATTAGCGCTTTCTCCATTACTGTCCCACATAAGTCAAGATGAATTAAAGACACAACTTTGCATTAATTGTCTTTTGGCTTCAGATCCAGGTGAGAATATTATCCTGCCTGTGTAGCACCTCACTGTGACAACTCTGTGATTTAAATGTAGGAATACCTGCAATCAGAACAAGGCTTTCAAAAAATAGCTTAAAAGAAAACTAACCAGAGTTTAATTCTCCGCAAAATCATTTTAGTGTATATTTAGAACATCTGGACAGGTGCAACTGAAGATACAAAAGCTTTCAAAGGGAACAGGTTGTTCCTGTCCCCACAGCTGAAACCATCAATCTCACAAAATGTGATAATAATAATAATATGAAATTTAACTGTCTTTCTTAAGAAGGCAGAAATGAAGTGCAAAAGCCAAGGCTAGGACATATAAACCCACAGAAACTGTATATAAATAATAAAGGAGGTTGCCTGTTTGCAAGTATTTGCTTCAATCCCTGCCTGTTCAGCTTGTTAGAATTGATGTGAGGGCAAATTACTCTCTTAAATTTTCATTTGTGTTTCTTTCTAGTCACAAGAATTCAAGATGTCCTCATATACAAAAAATGTACTGCTTCAGAGGTTTTTAGAAAACTGTTGTCACTAGGTGCTTAGAAGTTTGGAGAAAAACATTCTTTAGAGAGAAGGATGTGGTCTCTGCCATATTCTGTACTATCACTGTATTTGCATATTTTGAATATATAAGCTTAGATAAGCAGGGAAAGAAAAGTTTTCATGATGTCTCCTAATTTAATGGCCTCTAGTCCAATGTGTTTGTTTCTTTAGCTTGTTCTTGAGTACAGATTAATTCACTATTATTTCACCTTTTCTGTTTGTTTGTTTGTTTGTTAATATAATTTTAAAATAAGAAATGGATTGATTAATTCCTTAAATTTTATACTTGTTGATTCTTATAATGTTTTGCTTGAACTGGTACTGTTCATTGCTACCTGAGCAGCAGCTATGTGAGCACCCTGGGATTTAGGGAGAAAGTAACATTGAGTGCAACCATAAAAGTCAATATTGCTGCATAATCAGGGTCAGAAAGGAAGGAATGGTGAGAAGAAAAGTTCTTACTTGCATGGGTGGATTCACGAAAAAGCAATAAATGCAGAACAGATATTCAAGGGCCAATAGATATGAAATATATATGGAAAAAATTATAAGGCCTTTGAATGAAAAAAAATATAAGACCTTCAAATGAATTCAATAAGGAATTTTAAATAGTTGCACATTTTCAGATAAAGACTCTATAGTTTTCACAGAGAAGAAAAATACTTATTTCAGCATCAAATACTTCCTAAGTAAGTGTGCACTTTGGTGTAATGAAAGCAAAATAAGAATATCAAGGGAATAAATTATCTCCTCATAAAACCAGCATGTGGTTTCACAAATAATTAATTATTCTTTTTTTTAAAATCTATTTTCTTTCTACTCATTTTTAGAAAACTTAACCGATATTTCAGTGATGTGCTACTTACATATTTGACTCGGAAAAAAATTCGGAATATATGTGGGTTTTTGAAGAAATGGTTGACTGCTGACATATAGCTTGAACCACAAGCACAGTATTGATGACTTCTCAACTTCTGCTTCCATCCTCAGGAAGAAGGAGGAGAGGTTAGATCTCAGAAGCATCTTATTTGCAGTCTAATACAACACCTGGACAGCTGTTGTGGCACAATAAAGGTTGTAGATAGCTTCACACTGAAAACAGGCACTCCATTCCATGCCCTCATTGGTGTGATCTTAATCCTCAGTCTCTGAGCCTTTGAATAAGCTTTCTTAACCTTCCTTCTGCCATTACCATGGTCATCTGAACCTGCAGGGAAGTTAGCTAAGGAGCTGAACTAGAAGAAAATTAACCCTGTCTAAACCACTGACTCATTCAATACTGTTTTAACTACTTGAAATGAAGAAATAGGAGCCTATAACTTTCTTCAGGGGCAGACAGCCCTTCCTTTAGAAGACATATGAACTTGTACCCTGAACAAGACTTATTCAGGTGATTACAACACTCATGGGATCAATACAGGAGTCATACAACTGAGCCAAAACCACACCTCACAGAAATACAAGATCCTAAAAATGGCTGGACATCTTAGATTAGGAGGAAGCAAGTTCTGTAACAATTCATTCTTTTTTAATAGGTAGGATTAATCTTTTGAAATATGTTTTTAAGTCAAGGAGTTAAAATATACTGCATAAGAATGCTCCCTTATTCAAATTTTTAGGTCAATTTGTAGACCAAATTTGTAGTGTATAGAGACATCACTGCATCATCTTATTTCTTGTGTTTAATACAAGCATACTTCATAAAGAAGGTGCTATTTCAGAGTATGAACCACACTAAAAAAAAGGAGAAAATGTTATAATCACTGCTGCTCTTCCCCCACTGCTGTAGGGGAATGGAACGTTTACTTCTGCTCCATTGTACAAGTTGAGGTGCCGTACTGCATTTAGAGACTATGATGAGTCTACTTCTCAAAAGCAACGATGTCTTAATGAAAGTAAAACTGTGACAACTTTCACATGATCTTGCTTATAAATTGAATTTCAATTTTAAACCTCCTTCATCTTAAGCTGGAACATCTCAAACAAATAAAGCAAAAAATATTAAAAATGAGATTATGACAGTTCCCTCATTTTTTTTCTTTTATTAAAAACAAGAATATAAAAAATACATGTAAAATATATTTTTAAATAGTGGTAAGTCAAACACTAAGAATTAGGTTTTAAGACTGCCCTAGCAGATCTGTTTGATATAGTAATAAGATTAAAGATAGGATATTCATGGTGCTCTGATCCAGTAATTATTGGATCTCTGATCCAATAATTATTAAACATCTATATCACACAGATTCTAAAAAATTTAAAATAATTTATGATAATTTTTACCCTATAGGACTGAGGACTTCATACCAGAATGAGTTTGAATAATGTTCATCAATAACAAGATTTTGAATAAAGTTCAATATAAAATTTAGCTCTGTTTTCTGTCAAAGGAGAAGAATTGCAAAACCCACATGCTCACACAAACAAAAGCAAAGGGGAAATCTATATCATTGACGGTTATGTCTCACATCAATTTCAAGTCACTGATGACCATGAACACAACAGCAAGTATGAAAGTGAATGGCAGTACTGTGGAAATGATGAGATGTAAAACAGTCTGTTAAGGGAAGCGTTCTCCCCAAAAGTGCTACTTTTATATATTGGAGTTTTTTGTGAAATGACATCCAAATGCAAACACATTTCCCTTCCCATGTGTTTTGCATCACATAAAAGAAGAGGAAAAACCCACAAGAGAAATACAGAAGTGAAGGACAAGCGCAGCCTTCCGCCATGAAATTTGAAGTGTAATGCTGCACAGAGCAAGTGGCAGAAAAGATTTTATATAGAGATTTGATGTTCCTCTGGAGTCTGTTCTACTTTTCCTCCATTAAATTCTCAAAACTATATGCTAATGAAACCAGAGTCACTACTGCAAAATAGTATTTAAACTGTATTGAGGAACTCAACATAAAATCTATAATGTTTTTCTATCCCACCTATATCTTTACAGTGTTATATTTCTTATCAATGCCCTAAATTGGATTGTATATATCTGTCAAGATAAAGAGATTATGATTTGAATTATGTCTAATGTACTTTGACAGAATAACATAAATTATACACAGAAATAAGTAGTTGGTAAAAACTAATACAAATAATAAATTTATATCTGTCAGCAGAAAAAATTAACTCCATCTCAATTCCTCATCATTATGACAGGGGGCCAGAAGCAGAAGGGGAAAAAACCATTATACAATAAATTACTCAAGAAGTTTAGCACCAGAGAGAGATACAGCAAGAGCATGCAGAAGGAGATGAGTAGTTCAGGCACTTAACTGGTAGCAAGGGAGTTCTGAATTATCTACTCCCAAAACCGTTTCTAAGCTTTTTTGCTCCTGGAATTAGTATAATGAGGGTTTAGATTAGAATATAAACAAACCTGAGAGCAATTGGTAGAGTGAATAAACTCTATGTCCTTCCCAAATTTTCCCATTACCATAGTAGAAACCCAAGAGAAACCACACATCTTAAATCACTGACAACTTCTGTTTTATGGCACAATACAGAGCCCTGAAGCTTACCTTCATTCAAGCTGAACCTACAGCATTATTATTAGGACACTTTGAAAGGAATGTTAAGACCATAACATGGCTTTAACCAGGAGCAATCCAAGTTGATCTCTTATACCTACTACTACATCCTTCCATATCCATGCTTCAAATGAGAGACCCAAGCCCAACTTAGTTGAGGGTAGCAGCAGGAGTTATGGACCTGGAGAGAAGATCCATGCTCAGAACTGCGGAGGTGGAAACATCTTCCAGAAATTCTTAATCAGTAACCCAGACTAAAGGCGCTTAATCTGGATGCTCTTGAGGTAGCAACAGCGCCTTTATGCGAGCGAAATCCCTGCCGGGATGAGTTGCAATGGTTTTATAACTCTCCCAAAGGACAGAGTTCTAGTTACCGCAGATAACCTGTTTCTGCTGGCTCCTCTAGAAATGAGAGTTACCCCAGGAGTGGTTTTCTAGCGCCAATGAGAATGAAAGGCTACACAGAGGGCTCTTCTCTGGGATAACAGCCAATTTATTACGAATCCAGTGTTGCATTGTGAGGGTCTAGGAAGGGAGTCCAGAGATATCCAGGTGGCTGGGGTAACCCAGAAGAAAGAGACCGAGGAAGCCCTGCAGGGCTCTTTTAAAGGAAGGTGGGACCAGGAAACACCCAATGGAAAACCGCGTAGTTCAAAGTGACCAGTGGAGGGGAGAGCTTTCCAGGGCATAGCCATATATGTGACCTAAGGTATGAATACAGGTGATACAAGAGAAATACGGACTTCACCACAGCTCAGGTAGAGGGTTCAGATATTGGAGGAAGAAGGTTGAGGGCATTGCCTTGGCTTTCTTCCCGCCAAACCTGAAGCTCAAAAGCAGCAGCTTCTGCCAAGTGTGCTGCTACACCAGACTACTGTAGGTGGTCAAATATGAGTAGATTTACAGTGAAATTCTGCTCATCAGCTTAAAGGTCAATATTCATGCAGCTATCACTCAGTTTGTTCCAAGCCTGGGTCAGGGAAGGTATTATGACTTTGGAACAAAATATGTAAACGTGAAGATCAGTACTGCTGAATTTGAAAGTTATCAAAGTCTAGCTCATGTTGATTAGGATTATATTTTTTAGTCTGAAAACAATTCTGTATAGAAATGACTCTTACATATAAAAATTACTTTTCCCTGTAGATATGTACTACCTACCCTAGTAGAGTGAGCATTTTCAATTCATGAAAGGTGTTTATGTTTTTACAGTTCAATGTAAACCCAATTGTTGTACAGCTGTTGCTAATTGCTGTCCTCCTCTTTCACTATGCGGGTGTTCAAGTGTTCTCCAAACTTCCTTTGAGCTAGAGCCCCCATCATCCTAAACTAAAAACTGCCTTTATCTTACAGACAAGACACATGCTTCTGCTAAGCTAGTAGCTTCTCTTATAATATTTCAGACTATACCAAGATGTACTCAACGAAATAACATCAAAGCATACTGTTAACATTTACAGAATGCCTCATAGGAGCATGACATAGCAGACTTCTTCCAGTTCCTGGGAGATTTTAGGTTATCAAAAAAAAGAAGGAACACTAAAGCCTAGCAGCTTTCAGAGTCAGTTCTGGTCCTCACTTAAAATAGGATAGGTTTTTTTATCTATTTAATTCCAGCAAAGGAAGAAAACAAACCAAGCATTGCATCTCCCTGATTCTCACTGCAATAAACCTTCATTTAAACTTCCTGCTATTTCCTACCTTTGTGACTTGTATTTTGTGTCGATCTTCTACTCCCTGCTGTGCTCCTCACATCAGATCACCTCTCTGCAACCCCACCAGCTGCTGACCCCAAGGCACCAAGCTACACGCAGCTCATGGCTCCTACTGGTCTGCTGAGAGAGACAGATGGAAAGGGAGGGATCAGGGTGCCTGGTACCCTTTACAGATCCATGGAAGTGATTTCTGGTTTATTGTGGGACCCCCCTTTGTTTTGTTTTTTGCTCAACATTTAAAATGATGCAGATATATAATTACAGTGGGCATCCTCAGCTATAAGTGAATCTTAGTAACTTGTTATTACAAAATTTTTACTAGGTTTGAAAACATTTTCTTCTCTATGTTGGTGTAGTAAAATAGCCTCTAGCTGTTAAAACAGACATCACAGAAAACTGACCTAATATTAATGGCTTTACAATCTTTTTAGGGCATAACCACCAGCACAACAAAGGAAACAATGGCTATAAAAGGAGCTCAGACAAAAGATTTCAATAGCAAAGGGAGGAGAACAACAATGGTAACAATAGCAAGACTTTACTAGTGTTTCAAAAGAGTTAAGGAAACCATAGGAAACATAAAAAGTCTTTAAAGTAACTTCTTTTAATACTTCAAAATATCTTGTAGTCTGAACAGTTTGATCACCACTGATTTATTATCATGAGCTTTACTCTGAATACATAGCTGATACATATTTTTATTGATTTCTATATCTCTCATTCGTTATTATTTAGACTATTATTATTTAGACCAATATTGTTTCCCTAGCAGTGCAGTAAATGCTCTAAATCATGTTGTGTACACTTCTTCCTCTACTTCATAAACAGTAGCAGTAACCCAAATGAACTGCATTAAGACTAGAATTCTCAAAACATCTTCATAATGTAAATAAGATTTTCTAAATTGTATTTGTATCCGTTATATTATGAAATTACATCTTTACTTCCAAGAATGTTTCTAGATGCTTTGTGTATGTGGTAAGATGTGTACCATTAATATTTCTTTCCAGATTCCTCCATTTGTCTGTCACTCTAGTCTGAAAAGTGCTGTATTAAATTATAAACCAGATGGTTTTCTTCAGACTCACTGTAGTCTTTTGGTAACATTTATGGTAATAAAAGGTGCAACAAATATCTGAATTTCCAAATATAGTAGCAAAACAAGCCACAATAATGATGCATATTTTACTTTTTTTGCAACTATTTTTTATGGGTCTTCTTTTTCTCTTCAGTTTCAGACTGGTCATTAGTGACATCAAAGATCCATGGACTGCTCACTTTACAGTACAAATATTGGTGGTACCACCTTCTATTAGGTGCTAATTAGTCCTCTTTCAAAGTTACTTTCACCAGTTTCAGGGCACTCACAGAGTCAAAGGAGGCTTAAGGTTGAGCCTGACCTATAGAAAATTAGAGAAAAAGAATACTTAATAAAATCATAGAATCAAGGAGGTTGGAATAGACCTCTAAGATCATCAAACTTTAACCCAACTCTTACCAGGTCCACCACTAAACCATAATCCTAAGCTCCACATCTACGCACGTTTTGCATACACAATGCTTCCAAGAATGGTGAGTCCACGCTTCCCTAAGCAGCCTGTTTCAATGCTTGACAACTCTTTCAATGAGGAAATTTTTATCTCATGTCCAGTCTAAACCTCCCCTGATACAATGTGAGGCTGTTACTTCCTATGCTGTCGCTTATTGCCTGGAAGAAAAGTGCTACTCCCATTCAGCTACCTCCTTTTGGGTAGCTGCAGAAAGAAACAAGGTCTCCCCTGAGACTCCTTTTATCCAGTCTAAACCACTGCAGCCCTCTCAGCCGCTCTTTATGTGAATGGGCCAAAACTGAACATGGTACTTGAGGTGCAGCCTCACCAGTGGCCAGTACAGGGGAACAACCACTGCCTTGCTCCTGCTGATCATGCTGTTGCTGATACAAGCCGGTATGCTCTTAGCCTTCTTGGCCACCTGGACATACTGTCATTTTGTATTTCATCTATATTTGTCTGGAATGACAATAACATCTCTCTAAAATTTCTGAAAGAGTTTTTTGTTATCTGAATATTAAGTAAGTAAATTTAACAGATCCAAATTTCAGAAAGATATGCTGTCATTTTAAATAGATAAGTTTGGAATTCAACCAGGTAGGTGAAGAAATGTTTTAACTTTCATTTCTTCTACTTCTAATCATGCAATTCATGGATAATGTTTCAAATGATAGACATGGTTCATGACAGATTCATGCTACATGTGCAAGAAAAAGGTAGAAAGAGCAAAAAATTAACATCTAGACTTTTCTCTGATTGAGAATTCATGTAATAATAATTTTGTCCTTTGTCAGTTTTTACATGCTCCCTGTTGCTAAAGGGACAGCTAACACTAAATTTAGTGCAAGAAATCTAATGAAGCTCCATACTCACATACCAACACTGTTAGTGGAAAAAACAACCACGTGACCTTCTCATTGTCTTTCTTGACAGTGAATTGTAATATACCCTTTGTTTTCATTCCCAGTCTTAGAATTCAAACCTTAAAGGTATCTCTGAGTTTGCACTTCAAATTTTTTAATCTATTCATCCTTTCTTTTACGTAATAAATATGGAATCCTTTGTTTTATCTCAGGACGAGAAATAAAGCTGAAGAATATGATCTATATTTTTTTAAAGTCTTTATGCCTGAGAAATCAGATAATTATGCTTTGCAGCAAGAGGCTTTGGAGAAACAAGGATGAAAAATGAAACAATATCTTCTGTCAAATGAGGTAACATAACTCCTTTGCTCCCATATAAGGAGTAGAATTTCTGTTAGGAAGTTTGATGATGAGAAGCTCAAGAGACCATTATTTTTGTAGTCCAACTGGAACTCAACCATCTTGATAGGCCTCAATTAGGATATATAATAAAGATATAAAAATGTTTTATACATACATACACATATATATAGTCAGGAAGTGAGTGGAAAACTTAATTTCCAAGGTCCACAAATTAATAAAGGTTTTAATACTTTTCTTAATAATAGCTTTCGGAACTACATTGCCAAAATTGGATAATGATACAATAACATGTATCATCAATAGATCTTAATTGGAGGGGTGATTCACAATCTTGCCTTTGGGAATGGTAATGAATGGAAGGAGATTTCTGCTGATTTGGGAAATTCACCTGAATACAGTTTGTATTGGTGCATATGAGAGCTTCACAGATTTTCAGATATATATATAAGGCTTTTAGCAATTCTTGGAGCTTGGGAAGCAGCAAAAATTTTGGTGGGGATGATGCCAAAGATTTTTTGCTTTTTCTAATTTTCTATGTAAGAACTCCCGTAATTTTGCACTGTAGTTGTTTAGTAATTTGTAGGCAGTAGGATCCTATACCCTAGACAGAACATTTTATCACCGTCGTATCCCTGAGAAAAGAACATTCCACTGTCCTATGACAATTGAAATACAAAAGTTATAGAGGATAGTAATAATCCAATGGAAATTTAATACATACAAGCATCCCATACAAGCATTTTTGTCAACTATGTTAATTTGCAAAATCTATGATAAATACCAGACAGACTTCTGCCAGTGGGAGAGTTTCTTTTCCAAATCTTGTCACCTGCTTACTCACTCGGGGCCATTGTATTGGCATGGGGTGTGGGGTGGGGGTCCTCCCCCCACCTTTGCAGTTTGTCCTCAGAAGTCCACTAAATAAAGGTATTTGCTTTCCCCTTCCCTCTTAACTTGGTTCCAGCTTCTGTTTTTTTAGCCTGCTTTTAGGCATCAGGGAAGACTCCCTAAACATTGTCTTCTATCTTGGTAAAGG
The DNA here is from genome assembly GCA_013398175.1 of Climacteris rufus. NCBI lineage: Eukaryota > Metazoa > Chordata > Aves > Passeriformes > Climacteridae > Climacteris > Climacteris rufus. The sequence goes on from VZRZ01004480.1 coordinate 276,727, forward strand.
TATCTTCCTGGCTATTGCCAATGTAGTAAATCCACTGGTAATGAAGATTGTGAGGTTGTCTAATTTGTTTTCTGAAAGCTACACAAAAACCTGTGGTGTTTAGAACAGCAGAAGCCATACAGTTTTTCGCAGTATTTTCAGTGCAAAGGACGAATTGATTCTAAATCACTTGACAACGTTTTTGAAGCAGTCAGGATGAGCAATTTGATTCCAGTATTGTCACTGGCAGTATCTAATTGAGACAATGGATTGTCAAGTATGTAAAGCTGGACTAGAAATTTTCATTGGATATCAGGAAGGAACAGGTCTACCTTGCTGTTAAAGTTCCTTAGATATTTGCTGTTGGCCAGTGTCTGAAATGGAATGCTGACAAAGGGTATCATGCCCATCCTCTCTCAAGTGATGGTTTGGTTGACTGAGGATGCTTCACTCTCTACTACATAAACCAGAACATTTTTAGAAACTGAGAAACATAATAATCATGTTTTATAGAAATGGCAGAATGCAAACCAGCAGTAATGGTGAGAAGTTCTTTGAGTCAGTTTAGTTTGAATTTCAGTGAGATTTGTTTCCAATACTTTATATTAGTACCTGACATACCAGTACTTTAGTTTGAGACTAAATAATATTTTATTTCTATTCATTAGAGCTGTCCTTCTCACTTTTGTACTGAATTTTTGAATGTGTTTTTTTCTCTCCCTCTGGCGGAAAGTGTTCTTCAAAGCTTCAACTAGCAAATTAAACATTGGACCTACAAGAGATCTGGGAAGAGCCTGGGGGAACTGAATATGGTCACAAGTAGAAGAGAGTATACTACAGCCACAGGAATGCCATGGCATGATTTGGAATCAACGGATGTGACTCGTGCATTTCTTCTGACAGCTAGTGCCAGTTGCCTGACTTTCTAATTGTATAATTGGAGAAATTTTGTTTGGAAATGTTTTAGAGCTGAGAGAAAATATAGAAATTTAGTCATGTCAAGCATATGTACATCACTTAATTCTCATCTTTTGTGATGCATCTTAGGCAGTTTGCATTTTTCTCTGCCACACACAAATGTATTTAGGAAATTCAGCCACCAGCAACAGTATGTTCACAAAGAGGAAGCTGAAATGGAAAATGAAGTTATAAATCATGCAGAAAAGCAGAGCTGGTCATGGTCAATGACAACACTGATAATTTACCAGAAAACTAAGTCTGGTGTATGTCAGTGCAAGTTAGAAGGTAAGATTCAGAGTTGTGTGCCACGTGTATGTGTCTGGTCTGTAAATGTCCTACCTGGTGGTGGGTTACTCTGAGCCAGCTAATCAAAATTATATTTAAATGAAAGTCAAATTGTAGTCTGAACTAAAACTGATGTGCATTACTAACACTGACAAAAGTGAACTTTGAAGAAAGCGGGAAGATCCTTCTTGACATGGAAACAGCTTTCATGTCAGCTTTTAGTGATACTTAACCCTGTGTGCAAAACTGGAGAAAAGGACCAAATTTACAGTGGTTTCTATTTGCTCATAGAAATAAAATGGAAAGGTGTATATCAACATTAACAACACCGAAATTAACAAAAGTGGCCGTTATCCTATTGCACATCAATGCCTTTCTCATTCATCCAGGGTGTTCGTAGTCTAGATATCAGATACACAATATGTATGAATACATTCATTAGGCAGCTTGCACTCTCACAGAAAATAAAAACCTAGCAGTAAAATTCTTGAAATAGATTATATTTATGAAGAAAGTAGTATTGCAGTCTTTCTTATGATTTCCAAACTAACTTAGGGTATTGCTTTTCTGGCGGAAAAATATTGCTTTTTGCAATATTCTTGTTCTTTTTGTGAGTTCTTGTGACAGATGCATGAGATAAAAACGCAGGAAAACTTCAAAGTTCTTCATTCTTAGTTGTTTATTAAAACTTATGTATAACACAGCTGCACAGAGAGTGCTTTGTCATTAACAAGGTGGAAATGGCGGCTAACACTGTTCATCAAGGTTACTTAAACTCCAAGTTAGCCAATTAACACATGCCAGGTAAATTATTTTTACTTATAACCCAAAAACCAGTTGTCCATAACCCACATTGTGGACTTTCAGAGCCAATAGTAGGAAAACCAAGTTTTTGGAGAAGAAAGAGGAAGAAGAAGTCAGTACAGGACAACACCCAAACCCCTCCATTTTGAACACTAGTATTATTATATTTCATAAACCTAAATTTCTACATTTCCATCTATTTCACCCAGTGACATAACCTTAATTATACAGCAGTAATTTCAGAGTTATCACACAGCTGTGATAGTCTGTTCCAAAGTCTAAGATCAAACGAAGTGTATTTCTTAGGATTATAACTTGTTAGAGCAGAAAGAGTGAAATTCTCAGAATTCAGGGTTCCAACATTAGAGGGCTTATCTTTTTATCAGTCAGTAACTGATGCACTTTTTCTTCTGTAATAGAAGCTATCATTCTATAGTGTTGATGTAGTTTGGGTGTTTTACCTGCTCTCTCGCTGCTCTCTGGAAAATTAATTCAGAAATCAGCCATCCTAATCTACTCATTACTCAGGATTCTGATATGGTAGTCCTCCTTGGGTGTTAAACAGTTCAGAGATGTTGAGGTAGATGCTCAGCAGTCCATATGTTACCCTATTTTATTCACAATTAATTGTGAAGAGTGTCTTCCTTGCAAATATTGAAATTATGTGTGCATATTATTTTTGATGGTCTATTTCTAATCTTAAAATCATGACAATTATAGGACATTATCCAGATTTTGATGATATTTGGAATCACTGAGTCAGCTTTCAGTCCAATCTTCAGGCAACAACGTGTATATTGAAAAAATGTCTTTGGGATAAATGAGTTTTCAGATCACATTTTTTTATTCAAATAACTACAAGATTATTTTATAGTCATCTGTAAGTCAGGATGTTATTTAGTTGACTAAAGTTATTTTTCTTTTATTTTCAAAAATAATTGTTATTCTAACTTCAATCAAATAAAAGCTCAAAAACACCTAAGATGAAATATCTTGAAAGATTAAGTTAAAAAAGTTGAAATATTTTTATTCTTTGCTAAAGTAGACATGAGTTCTTACTTCGCTTACCAGATATTGTCATCTTTTGTCTTGGGAGTTGTTTTCTGGTTTGTTACACACCAGGAAATACTAAGGGAGTTTCCTCATGAAAAACACACATGGAAAAAATTTAGTTTAATTAAAAAAAATCAAACCTATGTTAAAAACAATATAAAGAACTTTAAAAATATGATGGAGGTGCATAAGTGGAATATATATGTGAATTATTGAAGTACGTGATGTAATGAGGTTTTACATCCACGTGTGATTTTATATACTTGTAAAGTCTGGAAAAGAAATAACAGTACAAAACTAGCAGAAGAGTGCTCTATTATAGATTATTATAGTAAAAGTAATGGATAAAATCCTTTTGAAGAAGGATAAAGGACTGTCATATTCATACTGTGATTGAATAGATTACCTCCTGAATAATAGTGTGATTTTGATACTTAGCAAAAAGGGAAAACCTTCCCATCTGCAAAAACCAGGTGACCCTTTTTGAGGTATATAATTTTAAGAAGCATTACAGTAGCAATGCTGTTTTAGGCTCTGAAAATCATATGCGAACATTAAAATATTTATTGTGTACAATTAGAATATCAAACTTTGATAAATATATCTTGTACCTGTATGAATACGAATCTTGTTTTATAATAATGATTTACTCATTACCCTTAAGAAACAAAATTGAGAAATTCTTAAAATATTATTTTTGGACAACTTACACCCAATTATTGGATTAAGGAAAAAATTTATCTATTTGTATCAATATACTTTAAATACTTTCTTTCTGAGGTCTCCAAATAAGGAAAATGTCAAAAATCCAGATTCAAAGTGAGGACAAAGAAGTAAGACAAGATGCATGTAAATGGTTTTATGGGTAAGGGATTGGGAAGCTGTCATTTTGTCCATTTAGCTTGGTCAGTTTTGATGCTACAGGTTGCTGCTCTGTTGTCCTGCACCCAGATAAAAATGAAAAAATCATTGCAAAAGCTTCATGAGGCACAGAAACTAGATGCAATTTTTGCTTATTTTACAGAATTTTTTAGCATACTAATTTCACTGATCCTGTTTCTAATGAACTAAAATATATCAATGCACCATTTGAGTGAAATTTCTAAATAATAAGGTATGTTTTTATTTTCATAGATGTTTCGAAAATAAATTACATCAAAATTTAAAATACATTTTTCACAATATTTATCAAGTGGTACATAAACCTCCTGGGAAATCTAATGTACTAGATCCTTTTTAATGTTTCACTGCATCATGAAACTGTCATGTAAGGATTTCTCTTGTGCATTAGGTAACTTATTATAGAGATAAGTTACACAAACCTTCAATGTTCATAAATACAAGAAAGAATAACCACTCTTGTCAATAATTTAGATTTTTTTTCCCTTAGGTTGTAGTTTTTTAATATTTAGAAGTCCCAGAAAACTCAATATTGGTTTTACATACGACTGAAGTAGGCAGCTGTGCATAACTTTATCCTGTAACACAATCCTGAGCATCTTAATAGAATAAGTAAAATAGCTTCCTCTGTGACTTCTACATAGAAATGCAAAATACCTAGGAGGCACAATTGCAAGTTCCATCATGGAAGTTGCTTAAAATTATTTATTTTAAAGATACTAATTTTACAAAGAAATTTTATTTATTGCCCAGTCTTGAACAGTGCCTTTAATATATCCTCCTGTATTTCTTAAATATTCAGAGCAAACGTTTTCCATATTAGAATCAAGAAATGTCTCTCCACTCTTCCTAGTTCATGTAGTGGAATAAAATAATAATCTGGATTAGATAAGAAAATAATCTGGATTATATTCTTGTTCCTTTCCAGAATCTGATCTCCTTGGTTCAGACAGCCTTTGTTTTTTACAGTTATGACTGTTTCCACCACAGTATATTTTGTGGAAGAAAAATCTTTTTAAGCCGATCTCATTAGTCCATTTTATAGATTTGGTATTTTGTAGAACATTTTATAGTTTTGAAAAAGAAAATATTTCTTCATTCATAGCATTTTTACCTGAAAATCTGTCTCTCAGGTTTCAAAAGTCCTAGAAAGAAAGCAGCAGCCAACAATTGCCAATTGCTAACTTCCAAGCATCTCTGATAGATTCTAATTTTTTGGAGGTAGGAATGCTGGTTTTAGTACATTTGTTCTCTAAGTCAACTTGCATGCTGCAGATAAAGCAGAGGAGCAACCCAGATATACTAGTCTAACGGTGAATAAAATAACCACTCCCATACACATTTTTAATAATTTGTAGTGTTTGTCTGGATCAAGAACAAGATATGTTTGAGTTCTCTTAATGAGAAAAGCCTTGAAATTTCATCATAGCCAGATCAAAGGATAATGTTTACAGCAGTCGTGAGGTGCTGGCACATCTACACTAGCAGGACTTGATCCAAATATCTGAAAATGGCAGCTACTGCCAGGCCAAAGATTACTTTGATATAACGTCAAATGTTTTGGAAGATGAGATGAAGTAAGTGGTTTGAGCACAGTCTTCATCTTTTCCTCTTTCTGTTTCTTTTTAGATTTGAACAAGTAACTTCAGAAATTGTGCAGCTGAATTTACCAGTGCTGTTTATACAGATGAGGACAGTAGTTACTGCACATTCTGTAGAGTGACTTCAACATTAGTTTTTACAATTTTTCCATAACCTCATTTAGTTTTTAAGTTGCCCAAGTTTTCCTCATTTCCTCCCTAAGAGTCAAGTATAAAATATGGGTAGTGATAAATTCTTTCTAGGAGCCTCTCACAACAACAAGTTGATTAACTATTTGAAAATTTTGAATTTTGGGGCAGAACTCCTTTTCCTGGAGTGTGTTTCTGTAGTGAATATTCTGGCAAATATCTAAAGTAATTTTGAAGTGACAGGTCATGAAGGGAGCCATATGATTTTTCTGCCTTTGTCTTACCACATGTATTTCCAGTATTTCCACACTCTAAAGCATTTTCTTTAGTTCTTAATGTGTAAAAGGGAGCTTGCATACACAGTTTCATAAAGAAAGAGGAGGTGGAAAAGTTCTCCAAACTACTTCCCAAAATTTTCCTGCTGATTTGCATGAAAGTTTTCAAGTATTGTGTCACAGAAATTTCAATATGATTCAGCAGCAGTGTGTTTAGTTAATATTTCTGCTTTCTTTGTTTAGTCAGTGTATAACTATCTTCAGGGCAAATGCTCTGTTTATCTTCCAGGGTCTTGATCTGCTCATTTACATTTTATTATTAATACTTATATATTGAAAACTAACCAGTCTTGTAATAGGGGCAGAATTTAAGGAAGTTTCCCTAACTGATGCCTAAAGTACCTCCAAAGGGATATAAAAAGGTCTGAGGAGCCTCTACAAAAAGACAGAAATTAAATTAGAAATTCTGAAGTGTAGTATCTTTACAATTTTCAACCATAATTTTTGGGAAAGAACAAAGTCATTATAGTATGCTTGTGAGGGTAAACACAAAAAAGTCTGGCAGTAAGTTCCAGCAGCAAAGATTTAATTCTAAGTTTTTTTTCATACTTATCCTTCTGCCCTTCCTCTCTGAGAATCTGCAAGAAAATAAGCTGTAGTGTCACACTGTGGGCCATAAATGGAGTGTCCCTTTGGGTAGAAGATATGACTAAGAACTCTTTGAAGAAAATGTAGTGAATTGCATATCTTGTATTTACTGACAATATACATGTTTTCTTCACAGATAAAAGTTTGTATTTTATGTTGTTTTGTGATCCTGACATGTAAATAATTTAAATGTTTTTTTTACTTTTTTTTAAGCCATTTCCAGTACGAGTTCAAATTAAATGATTTTAACTCTATTATGTGTGTCATGGAAAAACAGATAGAGAGGAATTATTTACTGTAAACTAATTTTACAATAAAATGCAGTAAGTAAATTGATTCCCAAAACCATTTATTATATCGACTTTCTTTGAAATATTTTCAGAAACCAATATTTGACTAAAAAACTTGACTTGTGTTCTTCTGTTACTTGTCTAGGTAACATTTTTTTAGCACATGTTTTGGAATTTTTTACTCAGTTGAGTAGTCTTGCTTATAACTCCATCTCAAAGAGTTTTTGTAAGAAGTAGGGGTCCATGTGCAGTGTGTATTAACTAATACACATTGGTAACTAACTAATGTTTTTTGATTCCTACAAATTATTTTTGAATCCATTATTTCAGCCCTGTAAAGAGCAGTAAGATACAGAGCAGTAAAATCAAAGACATTGTGCTCTAACTATCTCCAGAAAAACTAACAACTGTGTAGATGAATGAAATCTTCATTAGAAAATCAAGCCTTTTATTAAATACCTGAAAATTTAGGGAACCATTCCCAATAAGCTTCAAAGGTCTTAACCAGAACTTAGTGTTATTCGTAAAAATCGTCTGACATCTGACCTTAAAAGACAGCAAAGTTTTGTAGTTGAATTTTGCAAATTCTTCAACTTCTATTATGGAAGCTGCATGCCATTGTTTCTTCAATGCTCAGAGGACTCTCAGCATACAGCCTTACAAGACTGAACATTTTGGATACATAAATTCCAATTTGTAGTTATCAAGTGAACTGTCCAAAGAGTAAATAAGTATTACCTTGCATAGAAACATTATTAATTGCATAATTAATTACATACATTAATTACATAATTCTATCCCTTTAAGAGAGGAATACCCTCCTCAATCACTTACCACAGGTGATATATAACTACAGATTATGTTTGACAGTAATTTATTTAGTTAAAGTGGACATGCTGTGAAAGGTTACATCTTCATATTGAAGACACAAAGGGGGACCACGAGCTTCACAACTTCAGCTATAAAAAATAGGAAAAGCAGACTGCTGACTGGAGAAAACAATGAAATCTGGAAAGCTTTGCACATGAGGATACATGTATTTTAAATACTGTAAGCAGCAGATGGGAAAATTATTTTTCCTTGCATATTAGTTTTGTGATGCGATATAATTATAAAGCAACGAAAAAGAGTGTGGGATTCATAGAGCTAATAGAAGAAAGAGGTGAGTACACCAAGTTAAAAATGAGTACTGTGGGTGATTTCAGCAGTCAGTTTTATTCTAAGGCGCAAATCTGGTGAAGGGGATTAAACAGAAAAAATAGACTTTAATATACTTTCAGGATGTCTTATTATAAAAATCAAGAAGCCAGACAAATGAAATCCTTGAACTAATACTCACTAGTTAGAAAGAAACATATTTGATAGAAATAAGGGTAAATGATCATCACTTTTGTCAATCTTAGTAAAAAAAACCAAAGGCAAAGCTGAACATGCCATTAAAAACCTAGAATCTGTAGCCCCATCTATTGGCAGACCTGAGAATATTTCTTATAAATATTCAATAACCACATACAGCTACAATAACAGAAAATAAGAGAGACTCTGATACTTGGATGTTGGTGAATGACTAACCATACTGGTACTATTCACCCCTCACTGCCTCATTGGAGGTTTCATTGGAAGTTGAGACTCTGAGGGTGAGGAGAAGGAAGAAATTATGCAGAATTCAGACTAAACATTCTTGCATGGAGCAGAAGAAAGTTAAACCACACAGCCATAATAGCTGACCTTCTAATAGGGAAGATAGAAGAAAGGACCAGGATTAGGAACCCATGGGAAGTTCTAATGATTTGGTGAGGAATTGAATTTAATATGCAATGCTGGGTCTAGCGACAGTAATCATATACTTGCCATATTATTGGTTTCACCTAGAGAGACGTTTCGCTGTCCTGGCAAGGAAAGAGTGTGTTACTGCTTTAAAATATATCAGAATTTAAAATTGGTGACCAGAAGTAATAAAACACTGGGGGGAAAAAATGGAATAGACTAAAATTCTGCTTATGTAGCATTCAGTCTTTATTCTGTGTCCTGCTTTTGACAGCATGCATGATCCTGGGTTTCCTGTTTAGCATCTCTCAAATCATGTGACCTTTTGAGGTTTGTTCAGTACCTTCTAGAATTGAATGAACTCCATTAAGTCCAAGTCTCTTTGGAGGTGCTGGCATTCTGACAGATTGTTCTCAGATTAACATGCTCCAGTGACATTGAGAAAGTAGCCTGACCTACTGTCATTTCTGTTTCTTCTTTTTTAAGGCATTAAATTTTATTTTGAAATATGATGGAATACAAAATAAAACACAAAACTCCAAATTAGAAAGCCTCTGTCTTTGCCAGGAATGTCAGCTAAGACATTGTGTGCAAGTCTCTTGTCCAATTAATATTGAAGTACTATACACAGAGTGGAACAGTATCCACAATAGAACAATGTTAGCAGAATAGACCAAGTAATGCAGCCCAAAATACCATCTAGTTGGATGATTACAGTGCTTTTTTACATGTGTTTGTGGACAGAGATGTGGTGTAAATACAGGTCTTCTGTACACTGAACTGCTGTCTTAACACATAGGCAAATCCTTCTCCTTGAATATTTTCTGATGAATGGCAAAAATTTTGCTGGTCATTCCCCTTGCCTTTTCACTTTTTTCCTTCCTGTTTTTGCATTTGTTGAAATTTTCAAACTAGAAAGAAAGTATTTTGTTCTGAATGATTGAAAATTTCACTTTCATCAAGAAGGAATTATTAAAAGTTTTTTTCTTTAGGAGAAATGGAAATGGATTCATGAGAGCTTGGACCAAAATAAGCTTTCCTCCATTCCCGTTTTTTTAGTTTAGCCCTGAATTTCTTCACTGGTCCTTTAAAGAATCCATCTCAAAATCATCTGAGTCACTAAATACTGCCTACAGAGGATGGTAGGTAAGAACTACGCAGGAAATGAGTCCACAAAACAGAAAAGTCCTTTAGTCAGAACAGCCATTTCTAGAATATGTTGTGGAGAGCAGCTACCTTTAATTGTCTTACCGTTCTCTTACTTTACCTTTGCAAATGGTACTTCCACCTTATATCCTTTCATCTTGTTGCTGCTAAAATGTACTGTGCCCAAACATTTATTTTGGCCTTTTTTTTCTTCTCCTTACTTAAAGAAGTCAAAAAAAAAAAAAAGAAAAGAAAAGTCTTGGTTAGGGTTCAAACATGTTCCTATTTTGTAATGACATTTAAAATTACTGTAATATACTTGCTTCCTTGAAGAAAATCTAACATTTTAAAATCTAACTGACCAGAAAAATGAGGAAAAAACTATGATTAAATAAAACTAAAAGGAAAATGAAAAATATCATGCCTGCAGGCAAAATTTGTTCAGAATCATATTTTTGTTAGAAAAAACGAGGATGAGAAAGTCTAATGACAATAATGATTATGTGAACTTGCACACTGACAATAAAAAAAGTCAAAATTATGCAATAACCAAACGCCCATATAAACAATGATTTCTATTTCCAATATTTATCATATTGAATTTGATTGTTATGTAAGTTCTCAAGAAAATAACAAACAAAAATATGTACAAGGAAATATCATGTGCAGTAGCAAAATAACTACATCATGAATAGAAGTACTGGACTTACAGAAAAATGCCTTGAATATAGTACAGATGTTATGATATAATTTATGCACTGACAAAAACTCTCAGAACAAGACATTACTTAATACATTTAAAGAAATCTTATTTAAAATATAATTTCCAGTGATAAATTACAAAGCACAATCAATTATCTTCTTTTTGTTCCCCATGTTTTATCAATGCATTATCTTCAATAATTTTCCGGAGACAAACTAAGGATCAAGTACCAAGTGCTAAAGGGATAATCAGCTGAACAAGTAACAAGTCAGGTATCACTAACTGCAATTACTGTCACAATGCTAAAATTTTTTGCACTTAGTTAGAATTAAAAGTCTTATTGTCCCTAACTTTACTGTCCAAAAATGGAGTAAATGTGGTGTTAGAAGACTGGAGATTACTCCAGTGTACAAAAGGAGGTAGTTTGCTTCACAGAAGCAAGACACTTGAAAAATATATCTCAAAATAAAAATTAAAAAAAAAACCAAAACTGGAGAGAAACCTTTGTATAATAAGTTTCTGCAGGCTAAAAAAGCTTTTTATCTCAGAGAATCAGTGGACATAAAAATTCAGAAAAGTATATTTACAAAAAATATAATGAAACCTAAACAGAATTGTTTACACCCAAAATACTCTCCTACTACATGGTACCAAAACTTTTTTTCAGAAATCATAAAAGACAAAGATTTTTTTTTTAATCTGACAGAGTGGAGTTCGCTTAAAAAACTGACTAACTTAATGTTAACTTAATTTTTACTAGAAAAAAATATAGGGCAAACTGTTTCTAAAGTGCAGAAGCTTGAGACTCCTAATCCTCCCAGTATACCCAATAATGCCTTTTTTTTCAAAAAAATATTTCCCCACTCTTTTAAGATTCTCCAGCACAAAAGGAAAAAAAAAAAAACAAAACAAAACAACAAAAACCCAGATGTGGAACAATGCATCTCTCTAGAATGTTCTTTCAGGTAATTACTAGAAGTGTTCATTTTTTATGTGAAATACCAAAAAAATATATTTTGTGAGAGATACCAGATCGTGTCTTAGGTGCTTATAATGAAGGATTCTAAGACAGAAATAGAATTTGGGGTCTGTTTTCAAGAGAAAAATCATTTAAAAACAGTGGTAAAAATATTTATGAGAAAGGGATTTGTGCCATATCATTTGCACTAGCTGATGCTAATAGTTTCTGGCTCAAACCAGGATGTTTTCTTAAGCCGTTTATGCATACCTCTCTCTGCCTTTCTAGAACTAATTTTGAATGCAGCATTGTTGATGCAGCAGTGCATTTAGGGATGTGCCAGAGTAAGGAAAATTAAAATTTGTGAGATCAAATCAGATTCGTTTCTATCTGTCACTGCCATTTTTGATATTTCTTTGTTTTTACAATTTAATTTGGTTTTGGATTGGATTCTTAGTCTATATTTCCTTCTCTGCGATTTTTCTCTTTTTTTTTTCAAGATTCCCTTTAGAATTACATCTAACTGTCAGAATTGGAGTTCGTTACAGCAGAATGCTATGACTTCCCTTTGGGAATATTCAAGAGAATGAGATTTTTTCCAACAAATACTGCTTTATTTTTTCCAGATATTCATCTTTGCACTAGAATCTCACTTATATGTAGTAAGAAAGGTGTTATATTCAATATGATATTTCAGTCACTAACTGCTGGATTCATTTTTCCATCTGAACATTTGTCTATCTGATTAATTTGCCTGTCTACCTGTAAACTTTGTTTATAATACAGATATGTAAACCTGAGACACTGTCTCCAGGCTACCTATAATCTCCTGCTGTCATTAATGTAAAGTGAAGAGAGCTTGCAGAGTGATACCCACATCACCATAAGACTGAAATCTGAAATTACATTAAATATAACTTAAAATGGCTATATCTTCGTATTTACAAAGCGAACTTCTATGGTGAATAGTTCAGGATTAATTTAAGTAATTGAAGTCAGGCAGCTTGTCTTTATAAAAACAGTCTTTAATTTCAATTTCTGCAAAATAGCAACTCTGTCCAAATATTGGACTTGCATTTGATTTTTGTTTTCTTCTATGACAGTTAAGTGTTTGATACCACATCTTTAAAACAATTCAGTGGATTTCTCTATGGAGTCTTATTTAATGTTTTACTTGGCGGATTTTCATGTATTTGTTGTTGGTTAAAGCAGTTTGCCTTATTATTGTTCTGCTTTTCTTCTGCTATATTTAGTATGTTCAGTTCCAGAGCCACATACATTAGCCTTGTGTTCTGTCATCCAGAAATGCGCACAATCTTCCTTTCCAGGCTCTGAGATTCAACTCTGATCTCACATTAGGGATCCACAAGGATTGCACAACTGTATTTCTGGCTCCTTCCTTTTATTCTTTTCATGTTTGTATGAAGGATTTATGTTTGGGTTGTTGATTTTTTTTAAATGTTAAAACTAACATCTTCAAAAGCCATAAAGCTCCTGTACAAGGGGAGAAAATCTTTTCTCCCTTAATATAAAACTTTCCAAATTTCTTCGTTTTGTCTGCTAGGCGACTTCCTCAACTTCAGCCATTTAGAAGACATGAATAAGATCTTCAGATACAGACCTAGAGGTCTTCAGGACAAGGTCTCCTTTCAGGATGTATGAAAAAGATTGAAGAAGATGCATCAGTCAGCCTGGCTCTTCCAATTTAATTTTATTTTAAAAATATCTCACTACTCAAGACAGAATAAACACATATGTGTAATCTAATGTAATGTAATGTGCAATGTAAATTTCAATCCTTAAATGTTAAGCACTCTTTCAGTAATTCTGAATCCCTAGATCTTCAGATGTCTCCCATGCCTTTCAGGAGGCTTTGTTTATACTTTTTCACTTAGATCATCTTTCCATATTAATATCAGTCAATATTTTGACTTTGGGATTTTTAACTAATTAACTTTTTTCCACTCACAATTTTAGACGCAGAACTATTCACAGATTAGTACTTCTTAATATTTCAAGAGATATAGAGCAATGTGAGTCTTCTTTAGAAAAGCTACATACTGTATAAAAATTTTCTTTTTAGATGGATAAAGAGTTGTTTGTCATGCCCTGTGCTTAAGATTGGAAAAGAGCCTTCGCCAGCAATACATCAGTAAACTAATAATACTGGCCTTTGCAGCTCAGAAACAGTAAAAGGGTTCACTTTGAGTGTTACCTATTTTGTATAATACTACAGTCAATTTACTTGCTCTTGAGAGAAAAAAACACTGTAACTGTTCCACTGAGAAATGAACAAACATGAAAAATGTGAGAACAAACTCGGGTATCCAAAACTTGCAGATTTTATTGTGTCTTAATGAGCTGGAAATTCTTCTAGAAGAATAAAAAATAATGGTATTATCAACCAAACCAAGATACATAAGCTCAGTAAATAACATCATAAGATTAAACCTTCTCAGTAAGTGACTTCTGTTAAAGAATTTGTTTCTTGAAAATGTTAATTGTGAAATAAATATTTTCAGTCATATACATTTTATTTTAAATACTAATTGCTTAATAGCTTAAGACATCTGAATTTTTCAATTGAATTTGTAGAAGATGGAGTTTCAATAAACCAGAATTTTAAAATTTTGTTTCCTCTCTCATTGATCATTCTTTCTTCTTCTTGATCTTCCCCTTCCCCAGAGATTTAAACAGAATAAATCTTGGTGCATAAGAGTAATTTGTATACTTTTATGTACACCTTAAAAAGTTACAGCCAACGGATAATGTTTTTATTGAGACAAAAAAAAGAGTGTACAGACAGAACAAATCTTTGATGTGTGACTTGCTGATCTCCTGCAACATGGGAACAATGCATGTACAAGACCGAAAAAATTTAAATACACATACTATTTTGTGATCAGTTCATAAGAAGACCTGCATGACTTGCTTTCTCAAAACATACATTTTCATAAACCATTTAAATATAGCAAAATACAAGCTTAAAGAATGACTGTAATATGAACTGGAGTTCTTTTTGAGCACTTAGAATTATTTCTTACTACTTTTTTGCTTTGGTTTTTTGGGTTTTCTTTCTGTATTAGAGAATAAGTTGAATAATCACTCCCCGGAAATTTGGATGAAGACTTTTACTATGAATCATGCTTGGCAATGACCAAAGGTAATGTGTTTATGCATGTCTGGAAAGATCATCCAGTACTTCATGTCATGGTGTTTTATTTACTTTGCTCTGAAAAATTTTTAAACCATTTTGTCCAATAATTTTTGTATGCATTGATTCCTTATACTCTCAAATTGCATTATTTCATGGCTGATAATTGCTTTTAATAGTTGTTGCTTCCATATGTTGAAATTACATGTTTTTTCCCTCTCAGGGACATGACAGTTTGTAGTATTAGAATGCTTAAGCAAAAAAAAGAACTTCTAAAGGAAAAACACAGACATTGAACTAAATCTGTTCATAGAAAGACCTGCTTCAACCTCTTCTCTTAAGAAGCTGAGCTTGATATTAGCATTAATGTCAATTATTCTTAATTTCAAAATATATATTTGCAATGCTAACAAGTTAGAATCTTAGAAACAAATTATATTCAGGGAAATTTTTATGCTTTCAAAGTTTATTAAAGTGATATAAATTTTCTGTATTATTATAATATTTAAAAAAGCATATCATGCAAATGTTGCATAACAGTGTTGGCAATTTGTGAATACAAGTCTAGTTACAAATTTAGATTGTGTCCCAAGCCCCTTCTTTGCTTCATCAGTCATCCAAGATACTCATCCTCTCCAGGAAAACCTTCTAAATTTATCTCAGTCTCACCAAACCATCACTTACATGCTGAGGTTGGCTTCTTGGCTCTCAGCTTCAGTAATGAGTTAATTGTTTTTCCAAGAAGCAGTTACATGGAAAATCCACCATATCTGATGTGCCAAAGTTACTAGGACTGTAAAGAAACCCACTCACAAATACATACAGTCACAAAATTCCTAGATATGTGCGTAACAAAGAACTCCTAAAATGCTGCCCCAAGAGAATAAATAGATAAATCAAAATTTAACGCTTTCCAAATCTATAACATGCCAAACTTTCTTATTTTAGTAATACAATATTGTATTGAGAGACTGATTAATATTTACATTTTAAAGCTTACATATTGCTTCTGTATTTGGAATGAATGTCAAAATAAATAAAGGATATTAAAATGTTGAATTAATAATCCAAGACAGAATCTCTTCCACTTCAATGTAATATCACCTCTACAATCATGATAGAGAGATTTTGGCCAGGTACATTAACAGTCACAATTCTTTGTGGATTTTCTGAACACAAAAATATGTGCTTGAGTAGGTGATTGACATTAAGAAAATAGATTTTTTTTTTAATTTATTGATTCTTACTATACATTACTCTTCTATCATTTTGACCTTAGCTGGATGCCTGATGCTCACCAAAGGCGCCCTGACCCTCCCCAATTCAGTGGACAGGTGTGAGAAAATAAAACTCATGAGCCGAGGTAAAGACAGGGAGAGATCACCCACCAATCATTGTCATGGGCAAAACAGACACAACTTGTGGAAACCAGTTGAATTTATTATCGGTCAGATCAGAATAGGACAATGAGAAGTAAAACAAATCTTAACAACACTTTCTCTCAACCCTTCCCTCCTTCCTGGGCTTAACTTTATTCCCTACTTTCTACTTCCTTCTCCCAGTGGCAGAGAGGGACAGAGAATGGGGACTGCAGTCAGTTCATCACACATTGTCTCTGACTCTCCTTCCCCATCATGTCTAGGGCTTCTCTCACTTCTCCCCTTCTCCAGCATTGGGTTTCTCCCATGGCAACCAGTCTTCCATGAAATTCTCCAGTGTAAGTACTTCTTGCGGACTGCAGTTCCTCACAAACTGCTCCAGTGTGGGTCCCTTCCAGGGGTACAATATGGAGTCTTCCATGGGCTGCAGGTAAATCTCTGCTCCACTATGGATCTCCATGGGCTGAAGGGAGACTGTTGGCCTCACCATTGTATTTTCCACAGATTGTAGGGGAATCTCAGCTCTGGAATATGTCCTCCTCTTCTTTCTTCACTGACCTTGGTATCTGCAGGGCTCTTTGTCTCATATCTTCTCACTCCACCCTTCTCTGGCAGAGAGAACTTCTGTGCAATAGTTCTTTCCATTTCTTAAGTGTTTTATCCCAGAGGTACTGCCATCACCACTAATGGGCTCAGCCTTGGCCAGCAGCTGATCTGTCTTGGAAAGCTGTCATTGGCTCCATCAGACTTGGGGAAAGCTTGCAGTAGCTTCCCAGAGAAGCCAATCCTATAGTCCTCCCAACTATGACAACGTGGCCATGCAGTCAATACACTCCTGTATACCTCTGAAATAACTTCATATTCTGATAGAGAAGACACCCTTACAAGAGTTGCCAGGTACTCCTCCAGTGCACTTCACATCAGTACAATCAAGTCAGTACAACCAAAGGAACGACAGGTTTCTCTTTACCCTATAAAGAATGGCTAACAGATGCTCTCCTGGGCTTTTTGAACTCCAGACATAAATGAATACCAGAATCTTAAAACAGCAAATTTTGAAATAAATCTTATTCCTTGCCTGCTGGACTTCAAATAGAGTTATTTCACAGAGCAGCTAGAAGCTACTATATAAGAAGCTCCTATAAAAGATCAAAACCTAGGTGTAGGAAAGGTAATATGAAAAGATATTTACTTTTTCCTATACATTTTTTTAGAATGTTCTTGTATGTCCAATTCTTACTTCAAAATGCATGATTTCACCTGATATATTGTTTATATACACAGAATTTCTCCACAGGTGTGATTCTTTCTTCTGTCTTATTTTTGTATAGCCATTGCCAACCTGTCCCAACAGGTTCATGCCAATTAATATTACTGAGATTTAATGAAGAAACAGACATGATTGAAACCCACACTGTTGTATTAACCCTTATAGCTATATCTGCTTTATGAAGAAATGCTGTGAAAAAACAATGGTATTATCTCAGGTTATGGGAAAGTACCATGGCCAGATTTGTGTGTCATTTTCTCCCTGTGACATACTTTTCTATAGGTACATCTTTCATGCTTTAAACCAGGCCAGCAACCATGCCCAACACAGCTGCCCACTCACTCACCCCCAGTGAGATGGGGAGAAAATTAGAAATGTGAGAAAATTTGTGTTGTTATATAAGCACTGCTCAGCAATAACAAAAACATCCCTGAGTTATCAATGCTGTTTCCAGTACAAATCCAAAACACAGTCCCATACCAGCTGCTGTGAAGAAAGCCAACTCTATCCCAGCTAAAACCAGCACAACATCCTAATATGTTTTTTGGATAAATGTATAGTAACCTTTAAGATTCTGTCAAAAGCCTGAAGCCTTTGACACTTTTAAAGCCAGATTGTAAAGAAGTAAGAGCAGATATATAAACTGATTAACACTGGGGAGTTTTGTTGGTTTGTGTTTGGGTTTTTTTGTTGTTGTTTTGTTTGTTGTTGTTGTTGTTTGTTTGTTTGTTTGTTTTTGGCAGTTGTTTTGATTCTACTGTTCCAGTGCAGGTTGAATTGTTCCAGGACAAATGATAGAATTGTGCTTCCATCCCTTGGATATTCAGTTCCAGGCATATTGGATGCCCCTTAATACCCCTTCTTCTGAAAGCAAGCAATGGTCTGCACTAAGATACCAAAGAAACTTGGAAAACACAGAGACAGTATCAATTGTAACACACCATTTGACAGACTTCCTGCTGAAGGTCTGGAATGTATGGTACAACAGCACTCAGTCTTGGTATGACATCATTCAGGCCACAATATTCCACTCTTAACCTCAATATCCATCAGAATTTTTCACTGGCCTTAAGAGACTAAAGGGTGAGCAAGTCTTGCTGATCATTTTGTCTCTCCAGTGGATGGATCAAGTCATGATGGGAATCAGAAAGTCTTGGGTGATGTGACATTGCCAGTGGTGCACCATCGTGGTAGCAATTAACACCTGCTATTGTTTAGTTCTCAACATGTCCTCAACAGAGGGATTTTCCAAGAGGTCAGGTAAGATAGAAAGCTGTTCAACTTCTCTGTATTTCTGATGGCTATACCAAAAACTCCTGCATATACTTAGGATCTTGAAGTACTCTTTCCTTATGCCAAGGATACATGGGACCCTGACTGCATATCTATACATTGTGCACCTGGGCCCAACAAAGCCTTTTGTATTGGTGCAACTCACACAGTTTAGTGTTCCCATTCATGCCTTTCCTCCTGCTAATCAAGGACAGAAACCCTCTATTCCTGTTCATAGTCACTATCTGACCCTTGCCCTCCTATACTAAAGGTCTCTTCACCAGAAATGAGGAAGGTAACCTCAGTGATATTTTCTGCATCTGGGGTATCAATGCAGATACCCCAGATCTTTTTACATCTCAACAGCAATTAAACTGACAGCTTTCTTGGGTGGTCCCTTCTCAGCAGATGTCTTTCCCCTGAATTTTTGTACATGGACTTCCATCTTAAAGATGTGCTTATCATCCTGCTTCCTCAAGCCTCTCCAGCTGGTCCTGAAGGAAGAACCAGAGGGTGCCATGCAGTTCGTGGCTGGGACTCACTTTCTCTGCGACTGCAGCTCCACGGGGCAGTCCTGACAGCCAAGATGCTGTCCCGGGGAAAAGAAAGTAGAAAGCTTTTCTTCAGAGTTTCAGAGGCAGGAAGATACCCTTTGCATAGATAGTGTATCCAAATACAATATGGATACAATATGGATACCATATGGATACTATATGGGTACAATGTGGATACAAAATGGGTGCAATGTGGATACAATATGGATACAATGTGGATACAATATGAACAATACATTGTTCAACTGTTTAGTAGCTGGTACATTTTGGATCGTCTTTCTCCACATGGCCTGTGCACACAGGCTGTCAGATGGATCTTTGGAGACCTTGTTGTCATCTAGGTCATTGTAGAAGACTTTCAGGACCACTAATTTTCTGAGATACTGGATGCTTTTTTCAGTGGTACTCCACTTCTCTTGGCAATTCACAAGGTTTTCCTTTAATGTATATCTTGCCTTAACACTTCACAGGAGCAGCCTCCAGAGACTATGAATGTTTGCCTCTTTTTAAATTTTCTCTGTCAATTCTATAATCCCCAGGAAAGGACACAAATTATATGGATCCATCAGCCTGCATGTCCAGTGCTTCTTTTTCTATACCTATATGACTGCTGTAGTTCAGGTTTCGGTCCCTGTCTCAAATGATGTGTTCTTAGTCGTAGCTTGGATCACTGTTTCAGTCAAGCTATCTTCAGAGCTGGTCGATCTCCATCTTAAACGCACTGTCCAATAATACTGGACCATGGCTCAACAGACATGGGCCAAGCCTTAAAATGGTCTAGAAACTGCTGAGTTTTATTGGGGTAGGCAAGATACCCTTCCACCAGGAAGTGCATAACTTCACAGAGCTTCAGATATCAAATCCCAGTATATGGGAGGTGATAACTGCCTGAAACACTCACCAAATACTTCCTCACACACTGCCACACAGGAACCAGCTGTCTAATGGCATGTTTTCCTTTCATCTCTCCCCAAAATTGCACCCTCTTACATGAGAATGACACTGGATTCAGATACCTGACAATAAGCTGACAGTGCTAATTGTATTTAACAACAATTAAAAGTCATCAAGGAGCTCAGGAGCCCGAGCAGCAAAAACACTCACATCAATCCTGAATTAAGAGAAGGAAATGCATTCTCCCATTCTGCCCACAAAAACCTACCCCAGCATCAAGTTAGGCTTTAATACCAGGGCAAAGCACATAGCCTTTGTTTCTATTAACATTTCCAAGCTCAGCAAAATAAAGAGCTGAGCAATGCAGAAATTAAACTCTGTGACCCTCACACAAGCCCACCAATTAATAACTATTATAATTAAAAATTCAAAACTGCCATTTTCTCAAGCCTCACATTGAGTGACAGGAAAGGACGGGGATGGGTTGACCTTGGCAGGCCACCATGTTCACCAAGACAATCTCTAACTCCCCCTCCTAAGTAGGACATGGGGGAGAAAATAAGATGAAAAACACATGGATCAAAATGAGAGCAGTTTAATGAGAAAAAAAGCAAAGGCTGTGAATGGAAACAAAGCAAAGCAGCAAGGTTTATTCTCTATTTTCCATTAGCTGGTGATGTCCAGACTAGAAAGCAGGGCTACAACACATGTAGCAGTTCCTTCTGAAGACAATAACCTTTATAAAAAATGCCTCCCTCTCTCCTGGTCTCTTCTTTCTGACCTTGGCACCATAAGGCATGGAATTTCCCTTTGGTCCCCTACAAGTCTCTTGTCCACACCCTGCCTACCAGCCTTTGTGGGGTCTCAACAGGCAGAATTGAAGCTATGCAACCACAGCTCAGTAGTTGCCAAAACACCGGTGTGTCATTCACAGCATTCTTGCTGCAAATACAGATGACAGTACTATGAGGTCTGCTAAGGGGGAAGTTTACTTCATCCCAGTGAGATTCAATAAACTTTTGAAACTTAGGGCTCCTATGAGTTGACAGATTCTCAGATCAAGATCACAGCCTGATCTGCTCATACAAAAACACTTTTTTTTTCTCAATTTAGTCTTCTTTACCAAAAACATGTTTATGTCAGTAAGTGTTTTTACCACAAAATAAACTAGCCTTAAAAGCAACTAGCAGCAACTAAGGCCATCTGTTTCCTGATGTCTTTATAATAGCTAATTAAATTTCTCACCAACATGACTTTTACAACAGCATCACATATTTTGCCGGTTTTTCCAGTTAGTTTCATATACTTATTCTCATACCATGGAAATTGAGGTTTTAGACATTTTTCTTTCTCTTTGTTTTTTTTGGTTGAATTATGGTTACCTGTCCATGTGAAAAGCTGAAGGTTTCCAAGTTGCCATCTGTAATTTTCTGCTTTTCTTTCCCCACTGACAAATCTCAGTCATGTTTTAATATAACTTTATTAATTTTTAATGTAATTAATTATTGTGTGATACCAAATGTGTTTTCCTTTGTGTATATGTACAGTTTCACTCATTCTTTGCCCATCCTCACCTTAAGCAACAGTCAGCTCTCAGTTTGGTGGATCAGTAATCTTTCTGCATTGTTATAATTGTCAATGTATTATTGCATACAGTAAGTTCTTTTTACATAGACTACAGAAATCCTTAGTGTTTTAATAACGATTTCCCATTACTACAGGAAGTACACAACATATTTTTCTTTAAAAGGAACTTTCTTGTAACAGTAAAGCTCTCCTAAATTGGTAAAGAGAAATAATAATCAATTTTCTAATCAATCAATTTTCTAATTAGCAGGATGTTTTAAATGAAGTGCTTGGCATTGCTGCCATGCACTTGAATGCACACATATTTGATATCCTTTGATGCTAAATTTATCAACATAGTTAAATATAAGTTTCTAACACAACAGGATTGCTACAGTCTGCAGTCACTGCATTGAAATATAGATATGAACACGTATCAGATAAAAAAGATATAACTGAAAATTTAGAAAGTTGATTTTTTACCACATTTATTCTCAGTAGTAAGAAACTCTGATGTCCGTTATTATCTCAGTGAAAATCCAAGCATTAGACAGAAAGAACAAAAAAAGGTTTTCCCTTAAACTTCCTTACCACAATAGCTTGGTAGGTTTGCAGCAACCTAAGTACACACAGCATTTGAGGTTTACAGTTATGTGTATGCATACATACACCTGTGTGTACACGTGCTAGTTTGAAAATGAACTAGTGGAGGAATGAATCCAAATGTATTGTGAGAGATTCCAAGTTACAACTACTATTTAATAGGAGAAATCAAAATAAAGACAGTAATACAGAAACATCAACCTAAATAGACAAAGTCAGAATACAACCTGCCACCCTGTTGGTCAGGGTGGTACTAGCAGTCCAGTTAAATGGTGGCTGTAGTCCTGCTGGAGTGCTAGATGTGCCTAGGTTGAAGTGATGATCCTGAGGAAAAGTCTGGTCCATCTCTGGAGGTCCAGTGGTGGTTGTGGAGTTCCTCTCCTCTGAGAATCCAGTGGAAGTGGTGTCTTGTGGTGTGTTCCAAACCCCTTTTTATACAGGTAGGATGTTCAGTTCCTCCCTTCAGGGTGGAGCATATCAAAATGGGATGATGTCATTTATGAATCATTCCAGGAGGTCTTCATGGCCCATTAGTGAAGATGACTCCCCCATGGAGTAGCTGCTGCATCTCAGAGGATGTTATCAGGGCTGAGTCCTTGATGTGAACATGAAGAGGCATCACTCTACCTTGCAGTATTGTGTCTCTTCTGCCCTTATCTAATACCCAGCTTGCAGTCTGGAGGGTGGGGAGTGCATTGAACAGCTGTTATAAACGATCCGTCATTAACAATTTATTGAGCGGTGATGGAGATGGTGATAGAATAGATTCCTTTGGTTACACCTTCATGTAACCCAAGACAACATGCATACACACATCTGCATAAACCATGTGTTGCTGATTTAACTCCTCTAATATTAGTGTGAATGCCCTTTCTCACTCCACTGTGAGAATGCCAATTCTCATACAGTAATGAATACCAGTGTTCTACAAAACCAAATTCTTATTATGACACAAATTGTGCCATAAATTTTTTACATATTTAATGCTTTATTTGTTTTGCTGACAAAAACGTCTGTGATAAAATCAGGTATATTTTCAACTTCCTTTAAGCCCATATATAAAAATTTTTTTAAATGTCCCATGATGTGGGCCTTTAATAGTGTTTACTCTAACCAATGCAGACTTCTCAGATACCTCAAGTTTGAAGTTCTTACCCTAAGGAGACAAACTCAGCATTATACCTGTGAGTGTACGTAGCCAAAATCCCAAGACCTTTTTTCTGATCACTTTCATTGACACTTAGTGACCTTGCTAGTATGACTGAAGTAAAAGAATAGACAATAAAACAGTTTTCGATTATTATAACCCATATTTACTTGTTGGCATTAATACCTATACTTAATTAAAAGGAATTAAAGCACCAAAACTGCTATTATCATTTCTTCAGAGAATATGCTTTGCATGTGTATTAACAATGGAAGGGAAACAACGGTTTCAGGTAAACCTTGGTCTATCAACTTGAGCACTTGTATATTGAAACTGCTATCCGAAATGCCTTCTGAAAGAGATAGGAATTACTCCATTCTTAGTGACTTTCAACACAATAAGGCAATAGTAGCCACATTGATAATTGTAATCATAATGGTAGAATCAAGCCAGAAGAACCTTATGATACTGATAAGAAGAGGTGTCAATTTTCAGTTTTACCATACTCCATAATGGCAAGGAAAGCACAGAGCCAAATCACAGTGGTCTGCTCTTTTGTGCTTTTTAGAAAATAAAAAAGGAAAGAAAGAAGAAAGCATAAAAAGGAGAGAGAGAAACCACACAAACACCCCAAACACCCATAAAACCTAACTTCTCCCCTCCAAAAACAAAAAAAATCTCTAGTCTCTGTTATTTTAAAATATGAAGTTATGAAAGACTGAATCTTTCTATGTGAGTGCAACAAGTGTTGAAGGAATTGTCAGCTGTGATTTTCACAGGAAGTAGTCTGTTGGAGAGCAGCTGAGGGAGATTTAGGATAGGTGCTAGCAGTATTATAATGCTTCTAAAAACAGGCTGCTGAATGTCACTAGTATTGCAAGGCTGAAACTAACATTTCAGCTGTCTCACTTCTTGCTTGTAATAACTTCTTGTAATTATTTCTTGCGGGTAATAAATTCCTGAGTTTAAATCTAAAGCCTGACAAAACCAACTGTTAACCAAATTGTTAAGATAAATATTATTTCTATTTACTCCTGACCTAGACTTAACAGATCCTTAATTTTAATATATTGTTTCAATGTTTCAGTTATTACACTATCATTGTTGTAACAAAGTCCATACATCACAAATTTTTGATTTTCAGTATGATTTGTCTTTCGTAATGAAATCGCTGTCCAGATTAAAGAAATAAACTATTAAATAAATAAACAATGGAACTAAGAGGCAAAAAAGGAACAATATTTCTTGCCAAGATAAATGTGGCACAGATGTAGATAACATCCCTCTGTTTTAACCACTGAAATAAAATCTAATGCTCAATCAGTGTATTCTAGACAGCGCAGCTGCCATCTTAAGGTAAACTGACTTCTCTTATCGTAGAGGCAGTAAAATAAGCAGAAAATAATAAAAAAAAAACCTATGAAATCAGTTGGTGACCTTACCCTGTCAAAAAAGACTTAAAAATAAATTAATATAATAAAATATTACATTTCCTGCCAAATGTAATTTTGGAATAATTGTGGAATCCATTACACCTGTGTTGATAACTGCAACTGTTCATTCTGATAAACACAAATTAGCTATACACATCTGTACTCATTTGGAAACAAACAAGTGGAGGAATTAACCCCACACAAACATGTTGTGAGAGAGATTTTAAATTAGAACTACAGTTTTATAGGAGAAATTAAAATAAAAGCAGTAATGCAGAAACACCAGCCTAAACGGACAAGGTCAGTATAAAACCTGACACCCTGTTGGTCAGGGTGGTGATGGCAGTCCAGTTAAATGGTGGCTGTAATCCTGTTGCAGTGGTGATCTTGAGGAAAAATCCACTTCATCTTTGGAGGTCCAGTGCTGGTGTTGGAGTTCGCCTCCTCTGGGAATCCAGTGGAAGTGATGTCTCATATTGTCTTCCCCACTCCTTTTATACAGGTAGGGATGTTCAGTTCCTCCCTTTGGGGTGGGGCATATGACAATGGGATGATGTCATTTATGAGTCATTCCAGGAGGCCTTCACAGCCCAACAGCAAAGATGACCCCCCATAGAGTAGCTGCTGCTTCTCAGAGGGTGTTATCAGGGCTGAGTTGTTGATGTGAACATGAAGAGGCATCACTCTGCCTTGCAGGATTATGTTTCTTCCTTCTTTATCTAATGCTCGTTTTACAGTCTGGAAGGTGTCTGGGGTGCAGTGGCCAGCTGTTGTGAATGACCCGTCATTAACAACTCATCCAGTGGTGATGGAGATGGTGATAGAATACATTCCTTTGGTTACACTCTCATGTAACCCAAAATATCTTCTCCTTAATAAACAGAATGACATATTTTGGGAAAACATTGTCATCTTTCTTCATTTATTTCTTCTTTTATAAGTACATTAGATATGACTAATTTTTAGATTACCCACTGCTGAAGCAAGCAGTATATCCATGAGGATAAAGAATGTCCTATGTTTAATGCATATTAATTTCCTTCCTGCAATATTCCTTATTGGTAACTTGAACAGCAATTCTCAATTTAATCTTCAAGCAGCTGAAGGTTTCCTTTCCTTTGCACTTTTTCATAAATGCAAATGCCTAAGGGACAATGCAAAGCACCATCTTTAGCTATAGCAAAGGATAGCTCCTTCTGCTGTTTATTCAGTAGCAGAACCAAACTGAAAAATAAGGGACAATGGTTTTAATCCTAATAGTAAATATTGTTTTACTTGAAATAATATTATAGGATACCAA
Source organism: Climacteris rufus (assembly GCA_013398175.1). Classification (NCBI taxonomy): domain Eukaryota; kingdom Metazoa; phylum Chordata; class Aves; order Passeriformes; family Climacteridae; genus Climacteris; species Climacteris rufus. The sequence goes on from VZRZ01004480.1 coordinate 302,797, forward strand.
GCCATACAGCTAATATTTTCACTGATTGAGAGATTAAGCAAGTCCTATTCTTGAAAATTACTCTCTGAAAAAAAAAAACCCCACCTTTTATCACTATTTTCAATGATAAAAGTAGGTAAAAGACACAAAATTGTCAGAAAAGTTAAGACAAAGGGTTGGTGAAAAATTACTTTTTATATCTGTAGAAGGGATTCTAGGCAGCATAGTCTGTTGATTCCTTCTTAAAAACACACCCCACCAAAAAAAAAAAAACAAAAAACCAACAACCAAACCTAAACCAATAACAACCATAACGACAAAAAAAAACCCACCACAAGCAACATTTAATTTTTTAAGGGTTCTCATTTGAATCTCATCTGTGTTGTAAGTTAGTACTAAAGAACTCTCTAGTGACTAAGCCTGTGTTACTCCTTGACCATGTTCTGTTCCTTATCAGACAATCTGTTGCTATTTATACTGAATAAGGGGGGTGTGTTTGTGGGGGGAGTGTTCTTCAGTCTGATGGATAGGGGTTTATATGCTCTTTTAAAACTAATTAACAGATACAATGTCTGAAAATAAACCTTATAATAAAGCAAATAAAATAAACCTTATAATAAAGTAAATAAAATTTTACTTTCAAAAAATTTTAATTTAAAATGGCAGATATATACTCTTATATATGAAAGAAGAGTGAAAGAAGTTGATTCATGGAATATTTTATTTATTTTTCACAAAGAAGAAATGACAGGTCTTTTTCAATATTTCACAAGCAGCACAGAGTTCTTTGAAGTTTGTGATTTTAAGATTGTACTTTATATTAATTATAATAAAGATATAATAGAGGCAGTGCATCTGACCCGTAATACTGAAAACTTCACCATGTGGTATTCATGGATAACAGAATTGTAAGATCATGAAAATGCTTCTTGGTACTTCTGGATGTCCCGTCTGAAAAAAGACTAACAGCCAACAACAGATCAAATAAGCCATGGTTTTGCCAATATGAGTATTTATAGCTTTCAATAATGGTCCAGCACTGCCCTGTCCCTGGCAGGATGTTGTCTATAAATTTTCAGGGAGCGCCTGAAGACCCAGGTAACTACTGAAGGCATTTAACAGACTCTTGGATCTCTTGGGTAATTACATTTGCAGCTGGATGTTAACCGGTTAAGTAATAACTGGGTTAATAATAACCCTTTGAGTAACCAGTTACATTCTGACCTAACAGTCCATTCATACAGCCTCTATTTTCTCCATTTTCAAATGAGAGTGTTGTGAAAGATGGTGTCAAAAGCTTGACTAAGATTAGGTCACATCTACTGTCCTCCTGCCTATGTAAGTAGTCACAGAACACAACCAGGCTGGTCAAGCATGGTCTTGATAAAGCCTTGGTGACTGTTCCTGATTACACTGTTGTGTTTTGTGTGTCTGAAGAAAAATTACAAGGCAAGGTACACTGTAATCCCCTTGTGGTCTGAGAAGATCACCTCCTCCAGGTGATTGTTTTCTGCTTTGGTCACCTGTCATTGCCTTAAGAAAGTGTGCTCAGAGTTATTTTTTTAAAGAGAAGGCTCACAACAATGGCATTTTTAAACCAGGTTGCGGAAGATATTTATTCAGACACTATAAGGGAAAGGAACACCATTTGCAGAAAGAAAAAAAATAGAATTTCTTGTACACAGAGACTGATCTCTCATAAAAAATCTTTATGGTGTTTTTCTATTTAAATTAAAAACACTGAAAATATACGTGAATGCCTGTGGTAGTTTGAGGGGGTCTGGCTTCTGGGTGTGGTAGAGGCCAAAAGATGGGTCCTGTAAAAAGCTGCCAGAAGCTTCCACAGCTGTCCAGGCAGGGCCTATCTCTGATGGCTCCTGAAAGATGGACTTGCTGTAAGCCACAGCTGGGCCAATTAGGAAGGAAGGTAATGCCTCTGTGACAACATATTTAAGAAACAAACTCGGGGGTAGGCATATGCATGCCATGTAGCTATAGCCATGTAGTCATGTAGTTACAGATAGGCAGGGAAAAGGAGTACAGCATGGAGAAAAAACAACAGATATGGACACCAGCACAGTCAGCCAAGAAGAAGAAGGATGGGGGAGGAGGTGCTTTCACCATCAGAGCTGAAACATCTTTGCAGCCTGTGGTAAGGGACTGTACCAAATTCAGTGTTTCCCCGCACCCTGAGGGTCCATGAAGGAGCCGAGATCCACCCCACTATGCAGCAGGAGGGGGGTGAACTCCTACAGGAGGGACTTCAGTCTGGTGAGTGCTGACACAGATAACGTGGCTTTTGCTCCTGGGAACTGAAGGAGTCAATGGAGTTGAAGAAGCCATGTGTCACCCTTACCCTAAGTTTGGATCAGCCTGGTCTTGGGAAAAACAGAACAGGAGGCAGAGCCAGCCGGGCGGGCTGCCTACCAAAAGGGACAACGTGATTTCTGCAGATTTGCCACAGTGCCTTTGAGCAGAGAAAACGGAAAAATAAGGACGTGTGTTTTCTCCCAGGAAGGAAACATCTGAGGAATGAACTGACTAACTAGAAACAAAACCCTGGTCCTCCTTACTTTCTGAGGGCAGGAGGGAGGGCTGTGGGCTGCTGGGGGAGTGAGGAGGAGAAAAAGTGTTTTAAGAGAAATGTTCTTTGCTTTCTCCTTTAACTCTGTAATAAATTCACTTTACCACTTACAAGTTTTGAGCCTGTTTTAGCCTGCTGTAATTAGGGAGTTTTCTTCTCTCTCAGTGTCCTTAGCTTTGTAACGCATTCCTTTCTCCTGTCCAGTTGCACGGCAGGGAGGGGCGGGATGGGGGAAGTGGGCTTTCATGGAGACTTGGCAGTCAGCCAGGGCTAAACCTTAACAGTGCCAGTACTGACTCATATGTTAATTTTAATATTTAGAGACTATTCAGCAGTCAACAAGGTTTTAAAAATCTCTGACCACCTTACAGCAATTTATTCTGAAGCTCTGCTGTACAAAGTGGTTAGGTCATTGGTTTTCAGCATGCCACTCCACAGAGTAAGGAAAAGTAGTGGGACATTCACATGTAGGGCAGAGGGTATTCATCCTTTCTGGTAAGGCACACCCAGTACACTAGATAACTGAAGACCTGCTACCTAACCCAAAGTTTACGCCCGTTTTTCTCTCTGTTAACTCCCTAGGGATACTAAGACTCTGAACTGCTGATCAGCTCTGTACACAAAAGGGGGAAAATTCAAATAAAGCCAAATCAAATCAGATCTACATTAAAACAATCTTGAAATGTTGCATCAATTTGTTATTGATAAATATGCAGTTTCACACTTGTTTTTATCTTGGGCAGGAGATATACATAGATGTTGCTTTTTCAGGCTTTTTGTTCAGCCTTGTCAATGAAACATACAAAGAGCTTGCCGGAGTATTTTCTTTGCATACATTTAATCAGCAATTTTTTTATTAGCCCTGGCTGCATTTTTCTTACCAAGAAAAGTGAAAGAAAGGCATCTTATATAACTGGTTATAGGAAGATGTTTTGAATGTTCAGACACAGGTGATATTCAACATACAGTATGCATTGAAGTAATAAATATTAAGTCCTCTTATTCTGTGCTGTTCTTTTGCACTGACTTTTAGAGCAGAACTTGCACTTTAAATAATAAAGTTTGTGTGCATAAATCCTGGACTTCCTTGAAATGTGCCTCTAAGGAACCATTGGCCTTTTCGACATTGTTCAGCAAGTGTAAAAGACTAGAGTCAGCCTCGGGGCCTCTCCGAAGAAACAGCTTTTATTCAGCCACTGGGACAGTGGAATGGAATAGGTGTTTTACTGAAATGTGAACAGCATTGGCACACTTCTCTTACTTCAGTTTGCAGACACTAATTTAATTGAACCAATTGATATTGTGAGCCTTGACCACTCCTATTTAGTTCGCTTAGCACATTTTTCCTTTAAGTGTCTTATGATGGGCACATTTGAGCTGTTTCCTCCAAGAGGTTAAACACAGCCAGATCAACCAGACCACAGATATCACCAGGGCTCTCCACTCACCCAGCAGCTGAGATGTCTGCACAGTCCTGTGACCCAGATGTGAGAACCAGCTTTTTCACCTTCTCTGTTCAAACATTTCCACACCTGCCTTACAATTTCACCGTTATACAGCAAAGTACCGCAGCCCCAGAAAAATCACATGGTAATAAGAGGAAAATGAAAGTTTTTTCTATTATAGTTATTTACTTAGGTTTATCTCTTTAGCTTCATCATTATGGCCACTGGTAGTAAACCACCCAAACGGCATACAATGAAAAAATTTTCACTTTTTTTTTTTTTTTTTTGCTTTTGAATACATTAACATTGGACTTAGCATGTCTGCTATGAAGTTTATGAAACTCTGTTTGAATTTTACTGTCTCTAGTGTGGTGAGTGAACTGTGATTTAATAATTACTATTTTGCTAGATGAATAGTACTGTAGAGCACTGAACATTTCACAACATTGTTTTACAAATTTTCTCTCATTATTACTATAATGTATCTTCCAATCTCACACTGAAACAAGGGGAATTTCTTCTGTCTGTTCCAGAGTTTGAGAAATGACCCGTTTATCACTACCAAACAAGATGAACATCCGGTAAAGCCAAGCCACGTTTCAGGAGATTAAGCAAAGATTTTGAATTAGTGTGTGAAATCTACTGATATTATTCTCTTCCCTTATATAAAAAGCTAAATCACAATAAATGGAGTGGAATATACTAGATTTTCTCTTAGAAAGCTCTACTCCTTAACTGACCCTGAAAATACCAGCAGTTACTTTGCTTCCTATCTTCCTAAAAGAGAATGTGTAAAAGTACACACAGCTGTGCTATATTTTGAGTCAAGACTTTGACAATTTATTTATATGAGTTTCTGGCTCATATGAGAGGGCTAGAAGACTAAAGGGCAGAAAGCAGGATCTTTGACTGTTTAGTAAAGTCAATTTATATCTCATACTGATAACAAATACATAAAATTCTCCATTTGCTCGAGTTACTTTTGGATAAGAGAATTTTACACTCAAAGTACTTTTTACAGTTTACAGTAAGGGATGGCTGTGAGTATTAAATACTTTTGTGCAACTTTTAAGCTTTCATTAGAGCTTCTTTTCCTTCTCTCTGAAGCACAACATTCTAAGCAAACTTACAGAATTAACAGCCTTGGGCTAATAACTGATTTTCTGAAGTCACTACAAGCAGGAAAAGGGATCCATTTAAAGTTTTCCCACAACTACAACCACTTCCAAGAAGAAAAGAACCAGAAAACTTTACAAAATACAGACACCAAGGTGGATTTTGTGGTATTTTCACTTCAATCATGTTAAATTAATGCTAGGACCATGAATGGATGCTGTCAACTCTCTTGACTGTGTTAAGCAATATCTCAAGCACAGTGAAAAAATCAGTTAGACTGAGGTCTAGATGTTAGCATTAGCTTAAACTAAACTATCTGGCATCTGCAGAAGACATGTCATGTGGACTTCAAATAATTTTTCTTTGAAAAGGAAACACTTTATTTAACTCAAATGAGAGTTATTTCTCTTCCAGGGGAAAGGGAAGGGAAGGTGTGGAAAACTTCGGGAAAGTTCGGGAAGGGAAGGTGCGGGAAGGTGCGGGAAGGTGCGGGAAGGGAAGGTGCAGGAAGGGAAGGTGCGGGAAGG